>JACGAQ010003132.1:0-32650 GCA_014119065.1 Orius insidiosus | reverse complement strand
TTATTCGCATTTCTTATTGTTTGACATTCTTTTTAAAATTATAATTTATACGTTTTTTCTTAAACAAAAATGAAAAAAATTTACCAGCGATTTTTTTAAAGATGTTTTAGGTTGTGAGAAATAAACATTGTTCATCAAATATTAATTTCCTATTTATAATATGTAATTTTAAATTTTACACAAAATAATGCCTTGAAAAGTCCATTGATAAAAAAAAGGTTAAATAAAAAGATACCAGCTTAATTAAAAGAATTTATTGCAAGGATATAGCTTTTCTCTCTCTCTTTTATTGATTTAATAAATGTATTAATAACTTTATAGATGAATAAACAAATAATTAATGAAAATGAATTTGTCGTTTTTATATTTTTACATTTTTTATTTTAATATATCATTAAAAAAAGAAAACTTAAAGGGAGCTTTAACAAAAGGCCAGATGTCTAATTATCCGTCTCGCAGAATTTCAACCGTGTCATTAAACCTGAAAAATACTCGGGGTCAAGTAAACAGAGTGGACGAATTTTAACTTTCTCAAAGAGGACGTTTTATTACCCTTCGTGTCCGGTTTTTCGGAAATGGCAACAAAGAGAGGTGGAGGATTTTTTTTTTTGTCAGAAGAAAAAGAGTAGCGCAATTAAAAAGAGACCTTCTTTTCAGTGTTTTGCTTTTTTTTTTTTTTTTTTTTTTTCTTCTTTTCAAGTGTAGCCTAGCAGAATTTATTGTCGTGGTGCCAGCCGTCCGTCCGTTGACCGTTTTTTTTTCTCTTTTAGCTCGGAATTTTCCACAAAACTTTAACTTACCTTCCTTTTAGGTATCTTGATATTTAAAGTTTTAAACTTCCTTAAAGAAGTTATTGTGATGCCCTCCACACGTCGGGTTTTTGGGGAAGGGTCTTCCAGACCCCGTAGGGTCGATTCGAATATTGATCTATACCGATCTCAACTTTGTCTGTGGTGCCGGCCGGCCGTCCGTCCGTAGCATTTTTTCCGGAACACTTTATGGCCCAGTTTTCATCCGATTTTCACCAAATTTTCTTACAAACTTTTTTAGCCGGTAAAGAAACTAACGAGGGCATTTTCGAATTTCGAAAAAATGGCGGAGATAATGTCTATTTAAAATTTTAAAAAATTCGCTGCGGCCGAACCGTTGGTCCGATTTTCACCAATTTTCACCAATTACTTTATATTTCTTAAGAGTTTTCGGTGTAAAAAAATTGCCACTTTTTAATTTAATTTTTTTTTTAGAAGGGAGAAATTTCATACTTCTACCCATACGAGAGGCACATCCGTAGGCCAAATAGCCCATTATTTCTACCCTGACAGTTAAAAAAAAATTTCGAAAAAAAAAGAACTTATATAATTTTCAGAAAACAAGCGCAAAAAAAAAACCCGGAAATTTTTCGAAAAAAAAAACTCGGAATGATTTGAAAAATTTTTTTTTTAAATTTATCGGAAAAAAAAAAACTTTAAATTTTTTTTTAATACAAAAACACCCCCCCTCCCATATACTTCCCCTCCCGTATACTTCCCCTTCCTTATACTTTCCCTGACTTATACTTCCCCCTCCTTTATACTTCCACCTCCGTTATACTTCCCCTTCCATAACTTTCCCCTCCGTTTTACGTCCCCTCCGTTATACTTCCCCCTCCAAATTGTTACTTTTCTTTAAGGAAGTTTTCGTTGGAAGCTCTTCAAACATGTACTTTTTTCCTTTAAATGAACCTATAATATGGCGGGGATGTATCTAGCTGAAGTTGTTGCTTAATTCCCTACTGCCCAACTTTTTGTGCGAACCTTCACCAAATTTTCACCAGATACTTTTTATATTAAATACTTATTATTGAAGAAAAGTACTGGTTGAAGAGCTTCCCGAAAACTTCCTTAAAGAGAAGTATCTATATAGGAGGGGGAAGTATACGGAGGGGACGTAAAACGTAGTGGGAAGTATATGGGAGGGGAAGTATAACGGAGGGGGAAGTATATGGAGGGGGAAGTATAACGGAGGGAAAGTATAACGCAGTAGGAAGCATAACAGAGGGGAAGTATAATGAAGGGGAAGTATAAAGGAAGGGGATTTAGTAGGAGGGAAAGTATAAAGGACAATTTTGCAAGTTTGTTTTTGCGAAAAATTTTCCGGGTTTTTTTTTTTTTTTCGAAAAATTTCTAAGTTTTTTTGTCCAAAAAAACATTTTTTTTTTTTTCAAAAAAAAAGTTTCAAAGTTTTGTTTTTTTGCGTTTTTTTTTTTTTTTTTTTTTTTTTTTTTTTTTTTTTTTTTTTTTTTTTTTCGAAAAATTTTGCGGGTTTTCCTTTTTTTTTTTTTTTTCGAAAAATTTTTTAAGTCCCAAGGTAGAATAATGGGCTCTTTGGCCTAGGGATGTGCCTCTCGTAAAGGGTAGAAGTACGAAATTTCTCCCTACTAAAAAAAATTAATGATTAAAAAGTGGCAATTTTTTTGCACCAAAAATTCTTAAAAATATAAGGAGTAATTGGTGAAAATTGGTGAAAATCATATCTCCGCCATTTTTTCGAAATTCAAAAATCGCCCTCTTCATATTCTTCTTCACCGGCTAAAGAAATTTGTGTAAAATTTGGTGAAAATCGGATGAAAACTGTGGCCGTAAAGTGTTCCGGAAAAAAATGCTACGGAGTGCCGGACGGCCGGCCGGCCGGCCGGAACCACAGACAAAGTTGAGATCGGTAAAGATCAATATTCGATTTTACCCTCCGGACCCCGGAAGACCCCTCCCCAAAAACCCGACATGGAGGGTATCACAATAACTTCTTTAAGGAAGTTAAAAATTATAGATACCGAAAAATTTGGGCTATTCACTCCCATCGTAAGCGAAGACTTTTACGTTTTCCACCTTAATTTTAAGTACCGCATGGTGGGATCCGTTTCGGATAAAATTACCCAATTTTATGGGCGTTTTTAACTAAAGAAATCGAATAATACAAAACGGTAAAATTAGAAAAAACCTCTCAGGACACAATTGTGGGACGATATCAGTTATAATTTAGAGGACTCCCGAGGAACCAGAACGGTTCTTTTGAATATTCGTATAAAACATGGAATAAAAAAAATGTTTGATTGCTTTTCCGTTATTTCACAACAAAAGCGTCCATTTTCCCGATATGTGATAACGTAATTTCAACTCAATTGAGTCAGCAGGTGAATTCTGATTCGAACAAAAAGTTTTACCCTATAGTATATTTTTTAAAATTTTGTGAGGGAAATTTTTTTAGAAAGCTAATCCTGGGAAGGATTATGTTAATATTAATGTCATTAAAAATAATTTGTATAAGTTTTATCCATTGTTACGGCTTTCAGTAAAGTTTTCATTAAAGGACACGAAACGACTGACCTCAAAAAGTTTTCTAGACAAAGGTCGCGTAGGCAAGTGTAAATTAAATTGCACAAGTTGAACTCGGATTTTCTCTTACTTATATATAAATCTCCTACTTTAGCTCCCTTAATTAATTCCCGGAAAAGCCTCAACCACCCTCGCGGAACCCTAATGGGAATTCTCAAGGCAGAGATCCACTCGCGATGACTCCGAATGAAGCGCCTTTCGATGGATCCCCTGGGATAATGATTAGAAAATAGTTTTATGGGACCCGGAGCGACCGGAGAGGATTTCCGAGGCATCGTAATGAGACCTTTTCTGGAAGGGGGATTCGCTAATCTCTTTTACAAACATTCAATTTTAACGCGAATAGTTTTACGTTTAAACAGAAGTGAAGATTTTCTTCCGGAGGGGTTGTGAAAAGGGTATTGCCTCCGTTTTCGTAAGTTTTCCAATTCCCGAAGTGGACTTACGAGGCCTTTTCCCTTCACCCTACCTTCACCCTCGAGGTCTTGTTTCGAATGTGATTTAACTAAACGCACTGCTTTTCTTATCCTCAAGGAATCCTCCAACTTCCAACTTTTATCTTGTAACTTAACTGGGTGTTTTGTTCCTCCCAATCGACGTATACCGATAAAAATGCTAATACTCCAGCAAAATTCAAGCTTAATTTTCTTTTTTTTTCGCCCAGAAACCTCTGGGATTTCTTAGTTATAAGAAATCAAATATAGTGATCTCTTCCTCAATTTTTCCGACCAAAAAAACCTTTTTAAACCGGCTCCGTGGCTGGTGGGTTCAGTCTTGGACTTTCACCACGGACCGGGGTTCGATCCCAGGTTGGGTATAGGGATTTTGGTTGGAAGTTAAATTCCAATTAAAAATATCCCTCTACAAAATCTGTGGATTATTTATTTAGGCCACTACTCTGGTAGTTGGCCCAAAAGGGCGCCACGGCATTACGGCGAATGCCCCCGCCTGGGTCCGACCCCCCTCCCCCTTTGTAAAGGCCTGTGGCTAATACAATTAACAAAAAAAAGAGTAGATTAACCAATAGGAAGAGTAAGCCTCTTGCTCATTGGTTATATCTACTTCTTTTTATTTAAAAAAAAAAAAAAAACCTTTTTTCCCCCGTGATTTCTTGTCCCTCCGGTCGATAAACACCCATTTTGCGCTTTTAACTTCCTTAAAGAAGTTATTGTGATACCGGCCTCCACGTCAGGTTTTTGGGGAAGGTCTGGAAGACCCCGTAGGGTAAATTCGAATATGGATCTACACCGATCTCAACTTTGTCAGTGTTGCCGGCCGGCAGTCAGTAGCATTTTTTTTCCGGATCACTGTACGGCCACAGTTTTCATCCGATTTTCACCAAATTTTCACAAAACTTCTTTAGCCGGTGAAGAAGAATGTAACGATGAACGAAAATGTTCACCAATTAGGTACTTTTTATATTTTCTTAAGACTTTGGTGTAAAAAAATTGCCACTTTTAACTATTAATTTTTTTTAGTTGGGAGAAATTTCATATTTCTACCCATTTCGAGAGGCACATCCCTAGGCGAAAGAACCCATTATTTCTACCTTGACGCTTATAAAAATTTTCAAAAAAAGAACTTAAAAAATGTTTCGAAAAAAAAACTCGGAAAATTTTTCAAAAAAATAAATAATAAAAAAAACTAGAAAAATTTGTCAAAAAAAAATAAAAACTTCCCCCTTCCTTATTATTCCCCTCCTTTTTACTTTCCCTCCCTTCGTTATACTTTCGTTCCCTTGTACTTCCCCCTCCGTTATACTTCCCCCTCCATTATACTTCCCCCTCCGTTATAACTTCCCCCTCCGTTATACATCCCCTCCGTTATACTTCCTCCTCCGTTTTACGTTCCCTCCGTTTTACGTTCCCTCCGTTATACTTCCCCCTCCTATATACTTCCCCCTCCTATGTTACTTCTCTTTCAGAAAGTTTTCGTTGGAAGCTCTTCAAACCAGTACTTTTCCAACAAAAAAACTGTTTTAGCCATAATCGATCATTTTCTTCAGCCTGAAGCCCTCTTTTTGCTAGAATGTCGATTTTCATGGTAAGAAAAACCATTTACAAACGGCTTTCTTCAGTTTTTCGGCCATTAAAACGCCAGTTTTTTGGCTTTTTGGCCTTGTTCCTAAAACTTCGTTTTTTACGTCCTCTCTGAGAGCAGCTTTATGAGCTTTATTCGACGAAATTCATATTTGGAAACAAATTTTTTTTCCCAATTAAAAGTTACAGAGGGAGAAAGAATGAAAAAACGGATATTCCACGACCGGTTTCGGCGCAATACGCCTCATCAGGTGGACTATTTCCTTATTTTTCATTCTCCTACACTTTTTACTTGACTTTCATTAGACGGTATTATGGACCCTGGCGTGGGGGGGGGGGGGGGGGCCGAATCAACGGATAGTTTGTCCACCTTCCCGCAGGGTCCATAACCGTCTAATGAAAGTCAAGTAAAAAGTGTAGGAGAATGAGAAATAAGGAAATAGTCCACCTGATGAGGCGTATTACGCCGAAACCGGTCGTGGAATATCCGTTTTTTTTTTCATTCTTCTCCCTCTGTAACTTTTAATTGGAACAAATATACGTTCCCCATTTGCAAGATAACGCATGATCCATAACCCAAATAGTATAAAAATTTTTTTCCTACATTTTAGGGGTTTTAAGTTATATTTGGTAAGATGAGACGTTTTTTTCATGGGACAATATTCGAAATATTATACCGTGACTATAATATTGTTTGTATCTGGTTTCGGATCAAAGTGAAATGAAATAATCTCGAAAGAAACGTCTTCTCGCGGTCTGGGAACTCGGGAACTACGGTTGGCTGATCATGAGCAACGCGGTCTTAGTCTGGTCCCCTTTTAACAACATACACATTTCTTCAATGATCCTTCCTTTTTAGAAACATATTTTGATAAGGCACTTTTTTGTTTATCCAGGGTATCTTTTCACCATCCGACAAGGAGAGTAATCGAAAGTAGCTGAAGCCTATTGTGGAAAGACACCCTGTCAAGGGAGCTTTGTGCGCGCTTTGTACCAGCGTGGAGCAAGACAAACTGCCTTCCCTTCTTTTTTCTGGAATAAATACAAATCCGAGGGGGAAAAGCGAACAATGTCCACGCTAGGAGCGTTACGTGTCACGAAACCTTTTTCTATAAATATTTAAAAAAATAGCAATAACATAAATCCGTTTTTCAAGTAAGGTTTCTTCCAAATCAATATGTGGGAACTAAGAGATGTAATAATTTCTTTACTAAATAAATGGTTATAAACAAACTCAGGTTATATTTGTCCTGCAGGGAGCTCCGGTGCTGCTGTCTCTGTTTATTCGAGTCAACTAAAAAAATCAAAAATATTACTTTAAAAAACTTGAAAGGGATAGTTTCTTTCACTTCCGGCAATTTCCTCTAAATCTTTGTAAAATGATTACGACGAAACTAATCATCGGAATTTGTTATATAATATGTTTTTGAAAAGAACTCGTCAAAACATAAAATGGCTAGCATTTTTTTTGGAAAAAATTTTTCAGTCGAAAGTAAGTTTTCCATTTTCCAAAGGAAAACTTTTTCGGAAAACTACCCCAAGGCCGCCTAGACATTCCCCAACCGACGATAACTAGCTTTGGTAAAATTTTTTCGCCGACTTTTAGTGCTCCAATATAGGAAAGTAGTTTTAGGGGCGAAATCTTTTGTTTTTGACCAAAAATGCTAGGGCGGTATGATTAAGCTAAAATATCATATGATTATGTTTTTCGATAAAATGTATTTTTATCAAAGATGCCGAAGTAGATGAGGAAGATTCCGACGACGATGCTGGTAAACCAAAACATAAGACAGATGGCGACGCAAAGACAAGTGATGGTTTTCGTCCGAAAAAATCACCGGAGACGTTAGAGTCTGATGGCGGTAAACGTCCTTTTCCTTCCGGTCGTATTAATACCTCGAAACACGCTTGGAACATGTACTCGACTTTCAGGTTGAACGTGCTCTCTTGGCGCAATAGCGACCGCTTCTGTCCTCGGAGAGTGTTTACTCACATCCCGACTAGAGGGCGACTCCACAACTTCCCTCACAGTCGTCTCTTTGACTACACTACAATCGAATGTTTACTCATTACTGCACATATGATATTTTTCAAAATATAAAAATTGGTAAATTGATGTTGTTTCTACACAAGCCATTATCGGAAGAAAAATCCCCATTACTATCTAATAAAATGTCTCGTTTATCCTGAAGAAAGTGATGACAGTGAATTCAATGTCGTTATATTTTCTTTGAAAGGTTGAGAAACGTGGAAAAAAAAGAATTCCCTTTTTCCTGTGTTATCGTCGAAAAGAATCGGGGTCTCATCACCACCAATTACTGTTTGGCATCCTTTCCGTTTAAAGGGCTCCCGAAGGCCGCATCACGTACTACCTATTGTCGAAGTAATTGAGTCTGCTCTAAAAGGCGGTGGACAGAGGGAAGGAGGTTGAGGCAGGTCGGAAGACATGACCCTCTTATCATTAGTCTGTTCATGACAAGCTGATAACAAGAAAAAAATGGAAGCTTCTCCATTTTCCTCCTTTAATTTAATTTTTAAACATTTCCGTATAAAAAGACGTTGTTTGATGAATATATTGTTAATAATTCAACGCCCCTATCGGTTGAACGGTATGCCGGATTGATTGTTTAATTGTCCGTGAAGGACAGGTACTTGCTCCATCCAACTCGTTACGGACACTATATAAACAAACGATTTCTCGATTCGCTTTTCTCTCTGGAAGTGAAAGGTTAAAACTTGGTCCTGACATCTGCAATCACGTGTTAGTATGGGGATCCTGAGTCATTAATTATTCTTGAATATCCCAGAGTTGGGGGGGATGAAGCAGGGCGATAAGTTATTGCGTATCCAAGCGTGGGTTGAGGGTGGGGGTCAAGTGACATGGACGCTGCGAGATTACGTGTTGATCGCATCATCTGCATCCATCAGGGGCCCCGTTATGGAGTCATTACGTCCGCTAACCTTATCAACATAACCCTCCCGAAATATCTGAAGAATCACATCCATTTCAATAATCATAATTCATTTACTCCTTCAATTTTAAACACCCAAAGCGCAGTGACGAAAACCTAGTCTCTGCTTTAAAAACAGAGTTCTCACTGTGGGCACATCGAAAGAACTACTAGGATCAGTTTTAAGCCGTCATCAGCTTTGTCAGGTCGTCTAATGGGCACCTAAATAGTCGATCAGCGAAATCGTCAGATTGGCAGCTAAATGGTTGCTTAACTGTAGACTAAAAGGTCGTTTAATCAGATATGAAGTCATTAGATCATCAGGTAAACAGTCGCTTCATCGCCGGCTTGACAGTCCTTTAATGAACAATCATCTCGTTGAATCTTCTGCTTAACAGTCGTTATACTGTCATATGGCATCTAAACAATCGTTGGATCGGCGAAACAGTGAAACAGCTAAACGTTAAAAAGAGTCGTTAAATTGTCAGCTGAAATTCGTTAGATCTTCTGATTAACAGTCGCTTAATTGCCTGCTTAACGATCATTTAATGGTCGGTTAAGTCGTTGAATCTTCAGCTTAACAGTCGTCATATCGTCATACGACTCTGCTTCCCTTAAGGACGAATCAAATTTTCATCCTGAGCTGAATATCGTCAATCGATAGATCATTCGCTGAAAATTCAACAGTTGTCAGCTAAAAAGTCGTTGGATCTTCAGATAAACAGTCACTTAATAATCATTAAATAATCATTAAAAGGTCAGTTAAGTCGTTAAATCTTCAGATAAACAGTCGTCATATCGTCGATAAACTGTTGTCATCGTTGATACTTGCACCCTAACAATCGATTGGTCATTAGCTGAACATTCGTTAAATCGTCAGCTAACAAGTCGTTGGATCTTCAGAAAAACAGTCGCTTAATAATCATTAAAAGGTCAGTTAAGTCGTTAAGTCTTCTGATAACAGTCGTCATATCGTCGATAAACTGTCGTCATCGTTGATACTTCACCCAAACAATCGATTGGTCATTATCTGAACAATCGTTAAATCGTCAGCTAACAAGTCGTTGGATCTTCAGATAAACAGTCGCTTAATAATCATTAAAAGTTCAGTTAAGTCGTTAATCTTCAGATAAGCAGTCGTCATATCGTCGATAAACTGTCGTCATCGTTGATACTTGCACCAAAACAATCGATTGGTCATTATCTGAACATTCGTTAAATCGTCAGCTAACAAGTCGTTGGATCTTCAGATAAACAGTCGCTTAATAATCATTAAAATTTCAGTTAAGTCGTTAAATCTTCAGATAAACAGTCGTCATATCGTCGATAAACTGTCGTCATCGTTGATACTTGCACCCAAACAATCGATTGGTCATTATCTGAACATTCGTTAAATGGTCAGCTAACAAGTCGTTGGATCGTCAGATAAGAGTTGCTTGGTAGCCAGTTTATCAATAATTAAAAGGTCGGTTAAGTCGTTTGAATCTTCAGCTAAACAGTCGCTATGTCATATTGGCACCTAAACAGTCGATCGATTTAAGCTGAACATTCGTTAAATCGTCAGCTAAAAAGTTGGATCTTCAGATAAACAGTCGTCATATCGTCGATAAACTCTCGTCATCGTTGATATTTGCACCCAACAATCGATTGGTCATTAGAACATTCGTTAAATCTTCACCTAACAACGATTGTTGAGCTAAAAAGTCGTTGGATTGCCAGATAAGCAATCGCTTGGTAGCCAGCTTAACAATCATTAAAGGTCAGTTAAGTCGTTGAATCTTCTGATAAAAAGTCGTCATATCGTCATACAGCTTTGCTACCCTTCTGGACGAATTAAACTTTCGTCGTGAGCTGAATATCGTCATACTGGCACCCCAAATCATTAGCTGAACTTTCTGCTGAAAGTTCGTTAGATCTTCCGATTACAGTCCCTTAATCGCATGCTTAACAGTCATTAATTTTCAGTTAAGTCATTAAATCTCCAGCTAAACAGTCCATAGAGCATAGGCTGATCAGAATTATCAGAAACGTCATTGGATCGTCAGAAAATGGCCGATTTTGATGTGAGGTGTTGGCCCAGTTCGGCGATTTGGGGATGATGGCTTCGAGTAGTTGGCGCAGTTGTGAAGCACGTATTCGAATCGTTGGCCGAGTTAGGTAGCGTCATCAGAACCTTTGGCCCAGTTGGCCGGGAAGTTCAACCCCACGGGAAAACCGATCGCCGAAGATTGAAGCCGATTCCTGTAATATAGGATAATGCAAATAGTCGACATCAATAAAAGTAGTCCTTGCTTTCAAGATTGTGGAAAAAATTGTTAAGGTTGTAGTGAGAGAAGGAATCATGGATCAGGGTCGTAACCCGTGTTCAGCGGCATGGATAATCCCAACATTTTGCTCAGTTGTTAAGGTCTATTGCCTCTTATCGGGACGGCCCCCTTTTTTCTCCCTTTTTTATTAGCTTAATTCGAAACGGGAATAAAGAATACTGCAGTTGGTTATTTTGATATTAAGGAAGCAATATTCGACCTTACCGGTAAAAAAAGAAAAAACCACAATAGTGTCTTTATTATGTTTTTTTCTCCCCACAGTTGATATAATACTGTTTTTTATGACAAAAAGATAAGAAAAAATAACTTTTTACAATGTAGTGAAGATCAAGGGATGGAATAGAGGGATGAAAGGTGTACGAGTAATCCGTGAAAGTCGGTGGGCGGACAATCAGACCGCTGTTGAATTTCATGGTAGAAAGAGCAGCTAATATCTTCCACAACCTCCATTTCTGGGAAACGGAGAATAAAAAAAGAAGCTGTGAAATCCTTTTGGATTAAAGGGGAAAAAAAAGTTTCGTCCTTTATCGGAGGGCGCCAATAACTCGGGATTCGGACCTTTCAAGAATGAATCAAAAGCAGACTTTGATTTACGCTTGCTTTTAATTTTTTTTTTTTCAGACAAATGATGATTTTCTTTTTAAAAAATGAGAAAGGATGTGCGCTGTAATTTTTACAACAAAGAAATTAAGCGATAACCAACATTAAAGTTTAAAAATCGGAAGACTTATCATTAGGTTGACCGCAGTCATGTGGAGGCTTTTGTCTTCATTTTTTTCCTCCAATCGGACTACAATGAAAGAAAATAATACGTTGAGAAAGTCTACTCATGGGCGGTGGCGAGCGAAGTAATTGGAGCTCGTACTCAGTACCCTCTTCAATAACAAAGGATCTCAATATTAAGCGTTTCGTTGAGTGTTTGGCTTTGCATTAATTCTAGACTGAAGTACTGCCAACTCTGAAAAGGGACAATGGGCCCCCGGTATAAATATTTCAGAGAAGGGGACCCCGGTTTATCTCGACCTAAAGAATCCCCGAAGCCCGAAAACGTTACATATGATAAGCCCCTTTCTCCGTTTTAACTTATAAGTATAAGAAATATGTAAATTCTTTATTTTGACATTTCTAAGATTAAATTCACTGCTTCTGACAGCCTAGAAAACGCTCAAGACATTCCTTAATGTTTCGTACAGTTTCTCAAGATATAAATTATTAACATATTGTATTCGACTTTTTCACTTTGTCTAAGAGAAGTGTGGTATTAACCTCCATTTTTCTACAGATTCTTCCAAGCCCAATAGCGGAGATACGTAATCTGAACTGGTTGCCCCTAAAAAAAATTTTTTTTTTAATAAGTTGGGTCTGATTTTTACAGGTTTAGGTCATTTTTCTTGGTTTTCAGGTAGAAACACCAGTTCAATCAGGTAACCAAGGGCTAAACGTCTTTTTACCGGGTGTTTCGGGTCATTTTCTTCGACTTTATGGTCTAGAAAAACCCGTTTTATCAGATGTTCTGGCGTTTAAACATTTCTTTTACCGGCTTTTGAGTCGTTTTCATCGATTTTCTGGTCTATAAACACCAGTTAAGGCAGTTGTTAGGGTGTTAAACATCTTTTTTTCACGGAGTTTGTGTATTTTCTTCGACTTTATGTTCTAGAAAAACCCATTTTATCGGTTGTTCGGGCGTTTTACCGGTTTGGGTCGTTTTCATCGATTTTCTGGTGTACAAACACCATTTAAACGTGTAGTCTGGGAGTTAAACATCATTTACTGGGCTTCATCTCCCTCGATTTCTTTATAAGATTCTAAAATCAAAATAATTGGGTTCCTTGGTTTTGAGGTCTAGAAAACACCGATCAATCAGGTTACCAGCGGTTGAACGTTTTTTTAAAGGGTGTTTCCGGTCATTTTCTTCGACATCATGGTCTAGAAAAACCAGTTTTATCAGGTTTTCCGGCGTTAAACATTTCTTTTACAGGCTTTTGTGTAGTTTTATCGATTTTCTAGTGTATAAAACACCAGTTAAACCAGTTTTCCGGGTGTTTAAACATCTTTTGTAGCGGGTTTTGGGTAATTTTCATCGACTTTATGGTCTAGAAAAACCCGTTTTATCAGGTGTTCGGTCGTTAATCATTTCTTTTACCGGCTTTTGGGTCTTTTCATCGATTTTCTGGTGTAGAAACATCAGTTAAACCAGTTTTTCGGGTGTTAAACATCTTTTTACTGAGCTTAGGGGTAAAGAAAAACCCGTTTTATCGGGTGTTCGGCCGTTTAACATTTCTTAGCCCGCTTTTGGGTCGTTCTCATCAATTTTCTGGTGTAGAAACACCATTTAAACCAGTTGTCCGGCGTTAAACATCTTTTTTACCAGGTTTGGGTCATTTTCTTCGACTTTATGGTCTAGAAAAACCCGTTTTATCAAGTGTTGGGGCGTTAATATTTCCTTTACCGGCTTTTGGGTCATTTTTATCGATTTTCTGGTGTAGAAACACCATTTAAACCAGTTGTCCGGGTGTTAAACATCTTTTTTAGCGGGTTTCGGGTTACTTTTCTCGATTTCTAGGTATAGAATCACTTTTTAATCAGGTAAACGGGCGTTAAACATTTTTTACCGGGTATCGGGTCATTTTCTTCGTTTTTTGGTCTAGAAGAACCCTTTAATCTGTGTTTAACATCTTTTACCAAGTTTTGGGTTGTTTCCCTCGATTTTCTGGCTTATAATCATCCGTTTTATCGGGTGATCGGTGAGTTCGATTTTTTTACCTAGTTTTGAACCGTTTTCCAAAGCGTGCCGCTTTGTTTAGTCATCATACCCCCCAGTCATCTCTCCATAAGTCCGCCGATAAATAAAATCCTTTTTTTGTTAATTCTGAAAGGAATTGTGTGGCGATTACGCGGGCACATGGCTAGCTATGAAACTACAATAAACTTTTTAGACACCCGTTTTTTTCCCCCTCTGTGTGGGAAGTTTGGTGTACAGCACACTTGGTATTAATCCCCGATGCATTGTTCCCAAGACGGCTTGTTATCCGTGACGAAGGGCCCTTACTTGTCACTTACAATTTTTTTTTTTCACCCAACCCGTTAAGTTTCATTAGAATCGGTAACGCTTTATCAACGCAAATTAGTTTTTTTTCCACCTTCATTCAAATCGTAAAATCAATTTGTTTTCTTCTTTTTCTCTTTTTTGACTTATAAAGAAAAGAACATTTTAAATTTAAATTTAAAATTAAAATTAATAAAAAATAGTATGAAAAGGACTTTTCTTCCCTTTTATTGAATATTTTGATTAAACCCTTTGTGGCTAAGCAGGTTGATTTAGTAGCTTTTACTTTTTGATTTGAAAATATTTTGTGTTATAGTAAATTATTTTTCTTAATGTTGCATTTCTTTTTGCAGGTGAGTTGAAGAAATAAACCCGAAAAAAGAACGTTCAGGGTGAGTAATTATAGAATTGGTTGAATCCAGTCTAACCCTTGAGCAGCCTTGCGTAAACATCAGATCAAAGATGAAAGTTCTATGTGGAATAGCTTCCGAAGTACACGATAGCCGGGGCAAATATTTATTGTACAAGAAAGGAACGGTCGAATTTGGAGTGGGAAGCCTATGGAAGGGTCGGCCAAATATTGGTATCAGAGAAAACACTAGCCTTAGGTATTTTCGGAAATGCCCCTTACGGCGAACCCTCTTGATTTTACCCGATTACCGAGATAACGAAAGTCAATAAGGCGGTCTAATGAAATTTTTCTTTAAAAACTGTCTCCGAGGATGATATGAAAATAGCCCTTTTCTCTTGAAAATAGCCCATTTTCTTTTGAAAGTAGCCCTTTTTTTTTTTTTTTTTTTTTTTTTTTTTTTTTTTTTTTTTTTTTTTTTTTTTTTTTTTTTTTTTTACGAGGGCGTCTTCAACTACTCGGTTATTTCACCCTCGCGTCAGTGGTGTTTTCCGTCGGAAAAGCTCATTTAGGTACATTGGGTTCAATTTGGGGCCTTTTCTCTCTTGAAAATAGCCCTTTTCTCTCTTGAAAATAGCCCTTTTCTCTTGAAAATAGCCCTTTTCTCTTGAAAATAGCCCTTTTCTCTCTTGAAAATAGCCCTTTTCTCTTGAAAATAGATCTTTTTTGGTGTGGGGGCAAGATGGCGAACAATGAAGACGTCTTTTCAGACGCGTCTCTCATTTTAAGCCAAAATTGCAAAAAATGTAAAAAGAAAGTTGTGAATGACACGTGTATTTGTAATCGGTGCTCTTCAGTGTTCCACCCGAGCTGTGCACGAGCCAAAAACCTCAAGATGGAAGGCAATATACTCACGTGCTGTGAGGGCCTCCCCGACACGAATAGTCAACCGAATGCGATCGCCCAATTAGAAGAGGTAATAACAATTTTAGCAGAAAATAAGGAGGAAGAAATTGTTTCAAACGGAAGCACAAATAACGGCGTTTCGATAAAAAGCCTTATTCAGGGGCAGCAAATCACCCAGCGGGCCCTGCTCGCTATTTCGACCGTTCTATTAGATATGCATCAAGCAGGCCAAACGAACCTCAATACAGAGAACGCCTATCTAAAAGAAAAGGTAACCCAACTAGAAAAAAAGATTGAAAATTTAGAAAATTTAGTTTTAAAAAATCAAAAAAATGTGGATGATAAGAAAGATAACACCGCAGAAAGGCGGGAAAATGGCCGTGAGCAACAACAGACACATAATTCAGGAAGCTTGAACGAACAAGCCCAACGAAATTCCGCTAGAGTGCATGACCCAGTAGCGCCGAGATCTACCTTCAAGCCCTCGATAGTAAGAAACCTTCATCATAATATCGATCATGGTATCGAAGGCGCTCAATCGCAATCGATAGCGTCCCTACCTTACTCAGTTGTAACCGGACGGAACACCGAACAGATACCGGGTAAAGGTAAACAAAATAAGACGAAAAAAGGAAAAGTAAACGAACTGATCGGTGCAAATGCCTCTCAAAACGACTTAGTAGGAGAAAAAAAGGCCTGGATACACCTAGGTAAGCTTCAGGGTGACACAAGAGTTGAGGACATACAAAATTTTCTGTTGAAGAACTTTCCTTCCACAAAGTGTTCTGTCTCCAAATTAGATTCAAAAGGCTCAAACGCTAGTTTCAGGATTGGTGTAAATTACGACCAAAAAGATTTGTTAATGGATGCTGCCAAGTGGCCCAAAAATGTAACAATAAGGCGTTTTTTATTCCGGCGCCCCACAGCAGCGACCCTGACTTAACGAGCACTAAAATAAGGACAACAGCTCCACCAAAGGACAATAAACAGAAGGTAAATTACAACATTTCACATAAACAGGACCTTTCAATCATCTTTTGGAACTCTAGAGGGTTTAATAACCTTCTGCTAGAAAGTCACTCATTAAAGGGATCAAACGCTGACATAATCTGTGTGCAGGAAACCTTTATCGAAACGACAAGTTTCAACCTACCGACTTGTTTTCAGGGGTACCAGCTCTATCACTCTGAGGCACAAAGAAACACACAACAGGAAGAGCAAGCGGAGGTATCCTCATACTACTGAGCCCAGCGATCAAATCCGAATTAGTGAGTAAATCAAAGAAGGGATATTTATCTTATGCAAGGAACCATTTAAAATGCTCCTTGGGAATTTCTACTTTCCGCCAAATTCTCTGTGCATGCGTCACCCGGACCTAGATGAAATGCTCGAAAGTCTTGTTCCAGAATATTCTAACATTCCAATACTGATCGGCGGGGATTGGAATGCCCGAATCGGCCAGCTGAATCAATTGGAAGAATATATTTGCGACGAAGTCAACCTAACCGATGACAGGAAATCTCTTGACCGCACGTGCAATCGAGATGGGAAAAAATTGACAGAAATTATGGAATCCAATGGACTAACAGTCGTTAACGGTAGATCACCCTCGGATTACCCAGGAAATTTTACTTGCATTAAAGATGATGGTAAAAGCACTGTAGATCTTGTATGGATTAATCCAGCCGCCATGGAGATTTTTGAGGACTTTGGGGTGGTTGACTCAGCGCTTACTTCCGACCATCTCCCGATCCAGGTTGGTCTGAGGTACTTCTCCTCTACTCATTCGGAGCAAAAGAACAAGCCAAGTTGGCGGTCTTTAAATGAAAAATTCATCTGGAACGGAAATGACAAAGAGCACTTTGCGAAACACATGAATAACTGTCCAGGACGATCTCTCGACAATTCCATCGATGAAAAGTATGAAAATTTTATCCATAATATTAAGATGGCTGCAAAAACACTAGTATGTTTCAGCCTGAAAGAAAAAGTAAAATTTATAACCTGAAACCATCTATCTGGTTTGACAAAGAATGCTATGAAAGTAGAGCCCTTATCAGGAAAACTTATCGCAAAGCTAAAATAAACAATTTTGACCAGGAATCGCTAAAAGGCTATAACACTGCGAAACGAAGCTATAGACAACTCTGTAACCATAAAAAAGCCGAAGCTCTGGAAAAAACAATCGCACAGATAGAAGGCACCACTAATGCCACAGACTTCTGGAGGTGTAAAAAAATTAAGGAAAGCCAAAACACCGTTGTACCCCTACACTTATCGAAGATAGAGGCCTTCTTTGAAAGTCTCACCCCTGCAACAGACATCCATGAGCCCCATCAGATGGGCAAGCAAACCGTGGACATTCTGGACCGGCCAATAAACATGGAAGACATAAACTCATCGCTAGGAAAATGTAAAAGAGGCAAAGCACCTGGAATGGATCAGATCCCTTATGAGTTCTATAAAAACTTGCCTACCAACTGGAAAGAAAAACTGGCTGAGCTCTATAACCAAATACTAAATACAGAAGCTGTCCCCAAAGGATGGGGGCTCATAAAACTACTTCTTTTTTACAAGAAAGGAAACCCTGAAGACTTATCAAACTACAGAGGCATCGCCTTGGTGAATTCCATGGCCAAAATCTCTTCCATATCATCAATACAAGACTCCAGGAGTTCGCAGAACAGAATAGCATTCTACCAGACAACCAATATGGATTCAGACGGGGAAGATCTTGTGTGGACTGCGCATTCATACTTAACGGATTAATCCTTATAAACACCCGCCTTCCAAACAGAAAAGTTTTTGCAGCTTTTATTGATTTTAAGCGAGCCTTCGACAGCGTTGACCACTCTTTGCTTTCAAGAAGCTCACTCACGGTGGCGTTAGTACCAAAATCATCGCGACGCTGAAAGCCCTTTATGACATCGCTGAATTCTCTGTACATTATGACTCACTTCAGTCTAAATATTTTAAAGTCCATGAAGGGGTCCTTCAGGGTCAAGTGGAGTCACCCTTGCTCTTTTCAATCTTTATCGCAGACTTTGAGATTTTTTTAAAGTCTAAAGGACACAGAGGAATCGATATCAATGGGAAACAAGAGATTATATCCCTTTTCTATGCGGATGACGCAGTGATCTTCGGAGACTCAAGATAAATTATTTCAAAAAAAATTATTTTCCGAAAATGGTGCATCCTAGAAAAAATAATTAAGTACAAATTTATAGAAAATTAAATTCCCTACAATTTTATTTATTAGGTGTACAAAATGAAACTCAGGGTAAATTTGAATTTTGCAGATTTTAGCCGAGTTTCGTTTTGTACACCTAATATATGTATGAAGTTAATTTCTAAGATGGAGAACGATAGGGTTATCGTTCCTAGCGGAATTTTACATGAAGTTAATTTTCTAAGATGGAGAAAGACAAGGTTGAATTAACTTATTTTATTTTTTTTTTTTAGAATCCCGGCGGATTGGATGGCGGAGGAGATCGGTTCGAACCCTGAACTCGCCCGTTTACTCGTTCGTAGATTCATCGACGTCGACCAGGACGGTTTCGTCTCCCCTCTCGAATTTCTCCGGCCTCCCAAGTCCTGCCAGGACGACGCAGAATAGTTTTTTCTATTTACATAAATTGATCTCCCTCTAAAATTAGAACGTTTTTTTCATCTAATTGTACGAAAAAATTTTTTTTTGTTAATTTGTAAATATACTTGCACCCCTCACATTATTTATTTACAACGTTTATACCAAAATATAGATTGTAAATAAATTGTATTTTTCTTGAAAAATAATTTTGAAAAAGGTTTCTTTTTTTGGCCGTCTAGTCAAGATTTTAGTTGAAGAAGAATATTGTATTATTTGAATGTTAAAATTATTAATAAAAACAAAAAATTATAGAAGAAAAATGATTAAAATAAAGCATGGAATTAAGTGTTTTTAATTTAAAAAAGGTTTTTAACCCAAAAAACGCTGCTAGATTCTCCCCGCCACGGAACGGGTGCCTACTCGTTAACGTGTAAAATTAAGGTAACCAACAAAATCCAGGGAACGGTCTACGATTGGCTCAAAGTCCAAGATTTCTCAAGTTTTCCCTGAAAATGCGACGTTCTTTCCTATTTAATAACCTCCCTTGAAATCTTTCCTTTGATTATAAGGATTCCTTCAGATTTCTCTCTGTTTTTTCAAGGTAGCTATTGAGGAGTCCTTGGAGGTACTAGTCCATCCCTAACCGCCCCTAGTTACTTAAAATGAGGCGCTCTGGGTACGAAGGGCGAACTCGACATCCGACCAATTTTTTTAACTTCCTTAAAGAAGTTATTGTGATACCCTCGACGTCGGGTTTTTGGGGAAGGGTCCTCCAGTTTTTTTTTTTTTTTTTTTTTTTTTTTTTTTTTTTTTTTTTTTTTCATTTTCAGATTCTAGACCTCTTGGTGAATACATCCATATAATTTTATGTTGAGTTCGCCTTTTTTCCCCTTTAAATACGTAAAAACCGAAACTTTAAAATGCGAATATCTCGAAACTACGTTTTGTCGAGTTCGCCCTTCGTACCGGAGCGCCTCAAATCTTCCTAAGATAAGGAACGGAAAAGCGATGGTTCTAGGTATCCTATTGGTTAAGGAAAGGATTTTAGAAACGTTTACATACCTACAAATACGGCATAAGTTTGAATTTTTTTGTCGATTATTGTAGAGTACCTGTTGTGTCGACAACCATGCATGGATAACCATACATACAAGAAACCTTCTAATAATCAAAATAACATCGTTCGTGAAGCTTTAAAACTACACAACTTTTCTGCTTTCGTATTGCTTGTGTAAAATCTGATTGATTAAAATAATTTATTTTCATTTGAGTTGTTTTATTTAAATCCTACTTTCTTTTTGTTCAGTTTGTACATAAACTCCTTATATTTGGGTCATTTCATGGTGTATGAAATTTGTACTAATATTCGGTTTTTTTTAGATAAATTCGAGTGTGTCCGTTGTGGTCGTTCATATAAGTATAAAGGAGATTTGGGACGACACCTGACTTACGAATGCGGCGTCGAGCCGAAATTTCAGTGTGAAATCTGTTTTAAACGTTTAAAAGGAAGACTAATCTTAAAGCTCATATGTAGTTCATTTAAAATAAAGAATATTTTAAAATGATTTTTAAGAAACCTATGTCCTATTTGGGTAGTTAAAATTGAGTTATGTTACTAATATTCGTTCATTTTCAGATAAATTTGGATGTGTCCGATGCGGGCGTTCTTACAAATACAAAAGTGATTTGGGTCGACACTTGAATTACGAATGTGGCGTCGAACCAAAATTCCAGTGTGAAATCTGTTACAAACGATTTAAAAGGAAGACTAATCTTAAAGCTCATTATGTTGTTCATTTCAAATAAAATATTTATTTTTATTTCTTTATTTTGTCGACGCCCTAGTTCTTCGGTTGTACGAATATATTTCCGCATATGATTTCGGTTTAAATTTTGACTTTTTTGGCTCCTTGTCGACCTGTATGTTCCAACCTCGTCGACGACCGAACTCAATCGCTGATTCCTTATCCGGAAAGTTTAAAACGAGATTTGAAAGCGAATTTCCACTAAATTTTTGTATATTTCAACTTTGCAGAGTTACCACTTTCCGTATTCATATTACCACTTTCTGTATTCATATTTATAAATCTACAACTTAATCTTGTAGACTTGAAACTCTTTTAACAAAAGAATACCTTGAATGTCCATTTTCTGTTCCTCAACTTAGGAATTTTAAGTAAATCAAAGATTGTGCCAATGAAAGCTCTCCCTTTGAGGATTCCTTGAAAAACTAAAAAGGGAAATCAGGATTCCTTTTATTGGAAGGAAAAGATCACTTTCAGGGAATCTCACAAAAATTATCAAGGAAACCTTGAAAAAAGGGATCCTTAAGTTAATAAATACATAGATTACCATTAGAATCATACGGTTTTAGTAATAAAAGGCAAATTTAAAATTGTACTCACCTTGAGTAAAATACTAAAATGAGAGAAGAAAAGCTTCCCTGACATGTTAGAACAGGTCTGTGGTGGAGAGTGGGGATGAATACAGTATTCCCGCTTTTTTTTATCGTGAAGGAAAAATTTAGTGGTAATAATTTACAAATAAATTATATGTTTTGGAAATCCATATTTTGTATTATTTTAATTATAAGTAATTATCAATTATTAGCGTTTTTTAAAAGGCACCTTCTATAGCTATTTAGAAGGCAGTGCAATGTTCACTGTCTTTGTGCAACACTGGTTAATTCATGTTGGAAAAGTAAAAGGTATCCTTTTGGTTAAGGAAAGAAGAGTTTCAAGGAACGTTTAAAAGTACCATCCTACTTTTTTTAATATGAATATTGAATTGAATATGAATATGAATACGCCCAACTTTTATCTTACCTCGAGGTCCACCCCATTGTTGGATTTTCCCATCTCTCTTTTGTATCAAACGTTATCTCCCAAGTTCCCAAATAATCAGTGCCTTGCTGTGTAACGATTTTACTCCTCGGCTTTAGTATGGCGATGGAATTTTTAATCGTTTCCTCAGCATACAATTCAAGAGCGGCTATCTAAAATGGATTTTTTTTTAATCCAAAAAATAAATAAACCTACGTTTTTTGAGCATTCGACAACCATTGTGGATTCTGCTTTGCAAATTTCATCTTCGCTTTTCACCGGGCAGTCGGTCTTGCTGAAAAGACGTTAACCACCCTAAAAGCAAAATTTTAATTTTTTTCTTTATATTTCCAAACCTATTAATTTTAAGAGCTTTCAACATTTTGAATAAGTCAAAACATATGATTTAAATTTTTCTTATATCCAAAAAGAACAACAATCAAGATGGAAGTGATCCCTGTCAAATTCGTTCTTAAAATGTACGTAAAAAAATTTGTGAATTATATTTTTATAAAAATAACATTAAATTTTAAGTAATTTAACATCACAAATTTATAAGTAAATTCTATGTGTATTGATTTCTTTATTTTTCACATCTGTTTTTAACTTTCTAAAACAGAAATTATTGAAGTACCCTCCGGAAAATTGATTGATCTTAACTGATCGCCCTTTTAACAGGATTTTTAGTTCCATTATATAGAAACGCAAATTTATTGGAATTTCGGGAGTTTTCCAAGGAAATGGCCCAATGAAAGCCCTGGGTATACACATGCTAACTTGATCTGTAAGAACGATATCTGAAAAATGACTAAAGAGTATCACGATAACCAGAGATGGGCAATCATAGGAATATTTTTCCGTGATTAAGAATAAGATTAAAATCTTAATCACAGAGATGATTAAGAATAAAATCTTAATCACAGAGATGATTAAGAATAAATCTTAATCACAGAGATGATTAAGAATAAACTCTTAATCACATTAATCTGTGATTAATCACAGGAAGTCTGTGGTTAATCATAGGAAAATAATGATTAATCATTGGAATTTGGGATTAATTAAGGAAAATGATTAATCATTGGAATTTGGGATTAGATAAGAAAAATAATGATTAATCATTGGAATTTGGGATTAGTTAAGGAAAATAATGATTAATCATTGGAATTTGGGATTAATTAAGGAAAATAATGATTAATCATTGGAATTTGGGATTAGTTAAGGAAAATAATGATTAATCATTGGAATTTGGGATTAATTAAGGAAAAAGCTTGATCAATCATCAGAAAAATTGTGTAATCACAGGAAGAAAGCATTTTTTAGCTTGAATATTAGCAAAAAACTAAGAAAAAAAATTTAATACAAAAAATTTACAGTTTTCAAATTCAATAGAATGGCTAAGAAGATAGAGGAAGAAAAAAAACCTTCTATCAGACAAATCAGACTTCAATATTACACAGAAATTCAAAATAATATGTATGTAAAAATTTTGTTTTGCCATTATTATAAATTTTTGGAGTTGTAAAATTAAAATTTTGGAGTTTTCGAGATTGATAGATTTTGAGTTTTTAGTTATTGAGAGTAAATTGTGATGAGAGGTGACAATATTTACAGATTCCTGTGATTACACAATTTTTCTGATGATTGATCAAGCTTTTTCCTTTAATTAATCCCAAATTCCAATGATTAATCATTATTTTCCTTAATTAATCCCAAATTCCAATGATTAATCATTATTTTCCTTAATTAATCCCAAATTCCAATGATTAATCATTATTTTCCTTAATTAATCCCAAATTCCAATGATTAATCATTATTTTCCTTAATTAATCCCAAATCCCAATTCCAATGATTAATCATTATTTTCCTTAATTAATCCCAAATCCCAAATTCCAATGATTAATCATTATTTTTCTTAATTAATCCCAAATTCCAATGATTAATCATTATTTTCCTTAATTAATCCCAAATTCCAATGATTAATCATTATTTTCCTTAATTAATCCCAAATCCCAAATCCCAATGATTAATCATTATTTTCCTTAATTAATCCCAAATCCCAATGATTAATCATTATTTTCCTTAATTAATCCCAAATTCCAATGATTAATCATTATTTTCCTATGATTAATCACAGACTTCCTGTGATTAATCACAGATTTCCAGTGATTAAGAGTTTATTCACAGACTTCCTGTGATTAATCACAGATTCCTATGATTAAGAGTTTAATCACAGATTTCCTGTGATTAAGATTTATTCTTAATCATCTCTGTGATTAAGATTTTAATCTTATTCTTAATCACAGAAAAATATTCCTATGATTAAAAATCTTAATCATATTCATGATTAAGATTTTGCCCATCTCTGGTTTATTCAAGTTATATGCAGACAGAAATTACAATTCCCGCTAAAAATGACGATGACGTACGGCCATAGGATGCGCCACTTGTACCGCTCAATACCACGTTTTCTCCAAAAACTTATTCATTCCTATTCTACCAAAGAGCCATCAAATATGCGTTCTTCTAGTTTGAATTTTCTTTCTTTTGTAATATAATATTCGTAAATAGACTATTAAGAAATAAAAAAAAGGATTAAAAAAACGCGGTTTGGTACCTCCCCCGCGCCACCCGGCCGAATCCCCGATCGATCAAGCACTGTTTCACGTCTCGGCTCCCCTAATACCGGTTCATCAATTTTCTTCTATTTCTCCTTCTTCCCTTTTCCCCAATTTAAATAAACCGTAAAAAGCCCGATTAGTGATCTCAGGAAGAAATACAAGAAATAAAGGATTTTTTAACAACAAATTCAGGTTCGTTTCTGTTTTTCTTTTACCATCCGTGACGAAAGCATGGATTCCCCCGTTTCCCACGGCATTGATTTACCAACTTTCTAATTTATTGTTTTCCATCACATATTTATCAATACATAAAACATAATTTTGTTTATTAATTATTATTTTCTTTTTTCATAAAAGGTTTTTTTTTTTTTGTAAACATACGCACGTTGTGACTTCCTACTTGCCCCACTTTTTCCGCCTTCAAGGCCTCATTTTCTTAATCCTAAAGAAAGAAAAAAAAGAAAAAAGGTTATAAACATTTAATCTTCTTTTTCAGTCAATTTGTTTATTATTATTATTTTATTCATTGTTTATTAATATTCAGTACCCATTTCCTCAAACGTTTTTAAGGAATATTTTCATTGCGAAATTTAACCTATTTTCTTGTTATATTTTCTTTTTTGAAAATTCTTTCAAATGTTCGTTCTCGTACAAAATGCTATTTAGATTTATTAGGGTTATTTTTCAATATTTGGTGACTTCGTGGCCTTTTAGTTATATGTGGTCTTACATGTAAGTATTGAACTTGACCTGATTTTCATAATTTCTATAATATTTGTGTTAATAAAACGAAGTTGGCACCACTTAAATCGTTATGTGTATTTCTCAAATTGTGTACAGAATTGACCTAATTTTGTGTCCTCATTTTTGGTGCAGATGTCAATATTTATATTTAGCAATGGGTTTGTCTTTTGGCGCTAACAGTTTTGTTGTTTTAGGATGCCTGCGCAAAGCGGGGATCCGATTAGTGCGGTTCTGCACCATCAGTTGACGTCGGGGAAGAAGAAAGAGATCGATTCAAAGTTGATAGCGAATGCTCAGAAGATATTGAATTCTGAAATAAAATATTCAAAGACGCCATCATGTGAGAATCCGACGTTAGCTGATCTTAAAGGGAAATATATAATTCTTACGCCGACTACGATACAGCCGACGGCTTTGCCTTCACCGTCGTCGTCGCCGAAACCGACGCCTTCCACATCATGGTCGTCTCCGGTGAAGACGCAAAACCACCAGGATCTACCGCAGCCGAAAAGAGTCCTTTATTCTCCCGATTTGGTCGAACTCGGATGGAAAGGGAACGTCCCGATCGGCTCCGGATTCGTCAATATGGGAAACACCTGTTATTTAAATTCGACGCTTCAAGCGTTATTTCACGTCCCCGCTTTCGTCAACTGGCTCACCAGCGACTCCGCTCATTTCTCTAAATGTGAATCTATGAGTAAGTTCACCTCAAAAAACATCAAATCATCATTAATTTTTATTCCCAGATGGACTCACCCATAGTGAATGCCTTATTTGCGCCATGGCCAAAGTACTTCAGGCTGCTCAAAAATCAACAGGATCAGCAATCAAACCAATAGGAATCTATTCTAAACTTAGATGTAAATTTTTGCATCCATTAAAACATAACATATTATATTTTTAGCTATTTGTAAACATCTTGTGCACGGACATCAAGAAGATGCCCATGAATTTTTACGATATTTAATGGAAGGGATGGAGCGATCGTACCTTACAATTTTTAATGGAATTAAGTAAGTTCATTAATAATAGGGTTTCTTTGTCTAAAAATTGAGGAAAATTCTCTTAAACTGCGGCTTATTGTCAAAAAGGCGAGGGAAACTCCTGAAAATCAGTGTTGGGAGTAATTACGATTACGATTACAATCGCATTCGTATTTTTTCTGCGATTACAATCGTAATTGTATTTTTTTTTAGCGATTACAGGCGTAATCGTTTTTTCGTTAGCGTTGACGGCTCGTATATGACATTTTTACTGAGATTACCTGATGTCATATACGAGCCGTAAACGCTAACGAAAATATGATTACGCCCGTAATCTCTGGAAAAACATTGCGATTACGATAGCAATCGAAAAAAAAATATGATTAAGATTGTAATTGCAGAACAAAAAAATACGATTCCGGTCGTAATCGTTAAAGGAATGCGATTACAATTGTAATTGCAGAAAAAATACGAATAAGATTGTAATCGTAATCAAGAAACTTGCGATTACACCCAACACTGCTGAAAATTCTGTTTAAGGGGGGGGGGGGGTTGTGTCCAATAAAGGGATTTTTTTGTCAAATCGATTACAATCGCATTTGTATTTTTACGACATTTGTATTTTTTTTTTTCAGTGATTACGGGCGTAATCGGATTTTCGTTAGCGTTTACGGCTCGTATATGACATTTTTACCGAGATTACCTGATGTCATATATGAGCCGTAAACGATAACGAAAATACGATTACGCCAGTAACCGCTGGAAAAAAAATTGCTTATGATTGTAATCACGGAAAAATACAATTATAATGGTAATCGCAGAAAAAATACAATTACGATTGTAATCGCAGAAAAAAAAATACGATTACAATTGTAATCGCAGAAAAAAATACGATTACGGTTGTAATCGTTAAAAAATGAGATTGCAGAAAAAAATACGAATATGATTGTAATCGTAATCAAGAAACTTGCAATGCCCAACACTGCTGAAAATCCTGTTTAAAGGGGGGGGGGGGGGGGGGTTCCAATAAAGGGATTTTTTTGTCAAATTGATTTTTATTCATCAATCAATTACGATTACGATTGTAATTGCAAGTTTCTTAATTACGATTACGATTACAATTATAGTCGTAATCGTAATTCCGATTACAATCGTAATGGCATTTTTTTACGGTTACAACCGTAATCATATTTTTTTCTGCAATTACAATCGTAATTGTATTTTTTTTTCAGCGATTAGGGGCGTAATCGCTGGAAAAAAAATTGCAATTACGAACGTAATCGCAGAAAAAAATACGAATACGATTGTAATCGTAATTAAGAAACTTGCGATTACGATTACGCCCAACACTGCTGAAAATCCTGTTTAAAGTGGGGGGGGGGGGGGGTTGTGTGTTGTGAAAAAAGGTTTTTTTTTATCAAGCTTTTCGCTGGACTCCCCTGTATTTATTCTATAATTTTTGCTTTTTCAGATTAGACACTATAGTAAAGAAACCACTCCTTTAAATCAAATATTTGGTGGTTATATGCGAACCGAAGGTAAAATTAATTATTTTTTGTAAAATCTCTTATTTTAAAAACAAAATTTAGTTTCGTGCCTTGAATGTCAACATGTTTCGACGACGTTTCAACATTTTCAAGATTTACTCCTCGACATCCGGCAAGCTTCAACCGTCGACGAAGCTCTCGAAAATTACTTTTCGAGGGAGCGACTCGGCGATGGCGATCAAGCCTACAAATGCGAACAGTGCAAAAAACGGGTCGCCGCCACGAAAAAGTTCTCTATAGAACGCACCCCGAAAGTTCTATGTATTCAACTCAAACGGTAATCTCAAATTAAAAAAACGAATCAAACTAAATTTTTATTTTTAGCTTCGGAACTTTGGGAGGGAAAAACAATAAACATATATCGCTAAAAATAAATCTTGATTTATCAAAATTCCGTCACCGGCCACCACCAAAGGAACATTCTAGATACAAATTAGTGTCGCTAGTTACACATTTAGGCCATTCGTCCAGCTGCGGCCATTATACGGCCGTCGGGCTTGGCTCTGCTGGAACTTATTATTTATTCGATGACAGTTGCGTAAGTAAACAAATTTTAAATAAATAATAAATTAATTATTATTTTAGGTAAGGGCATTAACTACGCCCAGTATTTTAAATAGCAACGCTTATATTTTAATGTACGAACTAGAGAAATCCAGAATACCTCCTCAATCTGGAAGCAAGCTAGTCTTAGATAGTTCAAATTTAAATAACGGAATATCAAATGGTATTATTTTTTTTGTTTAACTCCATAGTTATGTTTATTTTTAATTTTTTAGGTTTTAATCCTCAGAAAACTGTAAATGGCGTTTCTAATTTTAAAAGTCATAACGGGAAGGACAAAAGTATTGAATTGTCGTTAGAAAGGTTAGTTTTTATTTTTTGGTGTGGTTATTATTGTTGGTTTTAGGCTAAAGTCTTCGGAAAGTCCTTCGACTTCTGCTCTCGTTCGTCCGGCGTCTTCGCCGTCTTTGACTTCTCCACCTCCTCTGAGGGCGAAAACGCCGACAATTTTTCAACCTTCGACTTCGAAAAATGAAAGTCTCGTACCGTACACGGAGTCCAGCGAAAGCGAATCCGGTAGCCCGCCCAGAACTCAGATTTCGTCAGATGCAAGCGAAAGCGAATCAAACTCGTCTCCGATTCGGAAGTCCAAACAGAACGGAATCTACGACAAAGACGATTCAAGCCCAACTGTACCTGTCGTTATCGATGTTAAAGGCTGTGACAACGATATCCGCCCCGATTCTTATTCCCCCGCTGGAAGTTCCTCCAGCGGACCATGGAGTATAACCAGGTATGTTTTATACCTTTCAATTTTAATCATAAAAAATAAATAATTTTAGTAGTACTGACAGAGATAGAAGTCCTGAAAGAGAAGAAAAAAGTAAAGAAAATGAAAGAAAAGAAAAGATCGCTCAAATAAAAATAGTGTAGTTGATGAACTAATGAAAAGTTCATACAGAGGCCTTGGCGGTAAGCAATTGATATTTCTGTCTTTCATAAAATCCTCAATTTCAGTGAATTCGTGGTCGGGTTCAAAAAGCGAGCTCGATCGAGAGGCTGAAGCGGAGATCATTTCGATGAAGCGATCGCACAGCTACGACAGCGATCACGACCGAGGGAGAACAAAGAAATTCAAAAACCACCACTCACATGATAGATCCAACAAAAACCCCTTTCAAGAACATCAAAACAGGCGGTTGGTCAAAGAATCAGAAAATTCCAAATAACAACCATCACCACAGAGCCAACAACGGATATGAAAAAAACTCGAAATATTGATCAATTCAAAAAACTGTAAGAATTTCTTTTTATTTTTCATTTTAATAATTTTATTTCAGTTTTTTGGACACAATAACTACCTCTATGTGACAACTTACTGTGCAGAATTTACTGCCTATTTTTATTTTTCATGTTATTTCGTTCCTTCATTTTGTAAATAAATAAATTTAAAAACAATGTACAGTTGGGAAATTGTAGACTAAGTAAAATTAGGAATGTAATTATTTTTTGTGTATTTATTTAAGTCCGGATTTTATTCAGAGTTTTTAAATAAACCTCCACAGCTTATTTTTTAAAACGACCGTTTTAAAATATAACCTCTAGAGGTTAACCCCTTCCCCATATTGGTTTTTTATTCATTCCAGTTAAAAAAAAAATATTGTGCCTTTTTTCTTACAAAAAATCCACCCCTGTTTAACATTGTAAATACAAAGAAAAAATTATATTTTAAATATGTGTAAGAAAATTTTCATTTTTCTGCTCAAGATTTTTGGTAGGAAAAAGTGTTCCTTGGCGCATGGAAGTTTTTTTTATTTTATTTTATATATCTTTTTTTTTTTCCTTTTTTGATCCCATATGTGTATAATATATATGCAAATAAAACAATTTTGTTGAAATTCTTTGTTTTAAGGTGGTGTTTAATTTTCCTCTAAAAAAACAAAAATTATTGGATATTTACAGTTTTTTTTTTGGGGTTAACACTGCCCCTCGTTAAGGAAGCACCATTCAGGTACGATTTGGTCGACGTTGACATTGAGTTTTTTTAGGCGTTCTGATTGGGCGAGAAGTCTATAGGTTGCCGATTTTGCTTTGGAGGTTGGAGAAGACCAAAGTCGCTCAGCTAAAGCAGCCGCTCGTGGCCAGATTTTGACGTCTAAATTGTTCGTCGATGCATATTCTCCCCACATGCATACTTCACCTCCAAGTACTAAATTTAAATTATTAGGTGTACAAAATGAAACTCAGCCACAGGGTAAAGAATTTTGTAGATTTTAGTTTCAGTACACCTAGTAGTTCATTTTTTCAAAATTTTGAACATTTTAGGCGTTAAAGTCCATCAAAAGTTGACCTCCGTGTAAGAAGGTTATTGAAGTATAACCATTAAGAAGGTTAATTTTTAAAGGCTTGTAAATCGTAAACCGTTACAGATATTGAAAAAATGCACTAAAAAATCAGTTTGAAATTCAATTCTCTTTAATTTTTATTCTATTCATTTTTTCTCTAGGACGCACTGTTTTCAAGATAAATTTATTTTTTAAAAAAATATTTTCCGAAAATGGTGCATCCTAGAAAAAAATAATTAAGTACAAATTTATAGAGAATTAAATTTCCTACAATTTTTTATTTATTAGGTGTACAAAATGAAACTCAGCCACAGGGTAAATTTGAATTTTGTAGATTTTAGCCGAGTTTCATTTTGTACACCTAGTAGTTCATTCTTTCAAAATTTTGAACGTTAAAGTCCATCAAAAGTTGACCTTCTCCGTGTAAGAAGGTTATTGAAGTATAACCATTAAGAAGGTTAATTTTTAAAGGCCTGTAAATCGTAAACCGTAATAATATAAAGTCTAAAAAAGGAATATACCTTATCATTATATGGGATTTCATAGTTGTAAATTTTCATCCAGTTGTGGTAGGTTGTTCCGCCCCAAAATCCATGGTCGAGATACCAAACGTCTCTGGTTGAGAAAATAACCGAGAAACCTTTCGCCATCAACTGATGAGGAAGTGGGTCAGAAGCATCAGCCCAGGATTGAACTATAAATCTTTTTGGGTCTAAATATTCTAAAATTTTGTCCGCCGATGTCAGCTGGCTTGACCACAAGATTCCCTTGGTTTTGGAATCACCGACAGCCTTGTCCCAAGCTTTCAGCTCCAAATTGTGAAACTCCGACCAAAGCGATATATAACCCTCTTCACTTTTTGGCAAACCATGATCTTCCATATACTGTGAAATTTCATCGCTCTGCATCCAACATGGAAGATGTACTTCATCGCCGCCGAAATGAAAATGTTCTTTTTGAAAAAGCGATGATATCTCTTGGTACATATCGCCTAAAACTTTATATATGTTTTGATTCGCTGGGTTCATCTGTCCGCAAGGTGGTTGTACGCAATATTGCTGCCATGGTTGCTTATTAATACATATAAAACTAAATTTCCTAGACTTGTATTTTGACTAAACTGCCACCCGTTTCCAGCATGTCCTGGAGAATCAATTTCAAGAATGATTTTAATCCCTTATTCGAGCATAATCGACAATATTTTTGATATCGCTTGTTGTATAAATTTTTGATGGTGAATATGCTCCGTATTGGGCGAACTGTGGCAGCGAATCAAAAGCGAGAGGAAAACTGTGGGTGTCGGTGGCATGCCAGTGAAGAACGTTGAGCTTCACTGATGCCATAGCGTCTAAAGTCCTTTTGATGTCTTCTACAGGTAAAAATGTTCTTGATGTATCAATTAGAAGACCACGATGGCGAAAAATTGGCTTATCTTCAATCTTCGCTTTGGTCAACATCAAAATTGAACAGCGGCCATGTCTTTCGCGTACAGCAGTCAACTGAAGCAACGTCTCCAAAGAATGACGGAATCCGAACACAGTCGTCGCATTTCTTCGACTTCTATAGTTTTTCCATAACTTTTTATGCTTAAAACGTATGATTCATCTGTATTCAATGTTAAATCAACTTCGGGAGATTGAAACTCTAACATGAATGTGGATGCTCATCGAACTTCTCGCTGTCGAATTCGGACATTTCGAATACATTCGAGAGAAAAAAATATCACTTGAGTCTCCAATAAACTTTCGGGTTTCCACAGGCGCTGTCTCTAGAATCACATGAATTTTCGAAGGGTCCACTTCCATAACCATATGCCTAGAAAGAAAAAAAAAAAATCCACAGAAATGAGCAAACCACAATTTTTACTCAGTTTGTGACACCACTTTAATAAAAGAAATTTGTTCTTTTTGGCCAGAAGAATGTGGGAAAAATGTTTTAAAGAAAAGAAGTTTTAAAGTAATACCCGAGATCGACGGATACTGTCGGGAGTGGCCATAAAGTTCCATATCCGCTGCAAATCAGCCTGCAAAGTTCCAGAGAATCATATCTCACCCGTTCATTCGGGTAAAGACTTGCTTGCGTACATCTACTCTGGCTGCATACAAACCTTAAAAAAAATAAATATTTTTACATTAATTAATTCCCCCCCCCCCCAAACTTCCTCCTTGATACCCTGAACCTCCTACTCTCCCCTCCCTCCTCTCCGTTAAACTCCCCCTCTCCGTTTACTTCCCCCTCCCTAAATTTCTCCTCCGTTATACTTCCCCCTCCCGAAACTTCTCCTCCGTTATACTTCCCCCTCCCTAAAATTCTCCTCCGTTATATTCCCCTCCCGAAACTTTCTCCTTAATACTTCCCGAAACTTCTCCGTTATAATTCCCCTCCCTAAACTTCTCCTTGATATTCCCTGAACTTCTCCTCCGTTATACTTCCCCTCCCGAAACTTCTCTCCGTTATACTTCCCCCTCCCGAAACTTCTCCTCCTTAATACTTCTCCTCGTTATACTTC
>JACGAQ010003131.1:0-32661 GCA_014119065.1 Orius insidiosus | reverse complement strand
TTTTTACGAATTTTGGGTTAAAAAAAAAATTTAGTAGAAAGATACTCTCACCTTTGCGAGAGTGACATCCCTTGGGCAGAATGCCCACTATTTATACTTGAAAAAAGTATTGACAAAAAACTTAAAAAAATTTTTCGAAAAAAAAAAGAAAATTAGGTATTAAAATTTTTGGAAAAACACTTAATTTTTTGAAAAAAAAAAAAATGGAAATATAGTTAGAAAATTTCCGAAAAAAAGGAAATTTTCCTAATCTTAATTAAACTGTCTTTTGTTGGCAACAGTGCAACACTTCCCTTAAACTTTTTTTTTGGCGCTTATTTAAACTCTTTTTTCGGAGATCCTTTTCTGAACAAATGTGAATAAAACAATTTAAAGAAAATTCTTTTTATTTTACAAATTTTTATTTTCATTTACATAAATTAAAATATAAATTTATACGGTGATCGAAATGGTTCCGTTGAAATGCGATTTCTAACACACACACCTGAAACTTTGCTCACCTTGCTCAGTCTAATGAGGTTGAAGCAAGGATCAGGCGATGCGTAGAAACATGAAAGAGAAACTGGAGTATTCAATAATTAAATTAAAATTCCGCATTTAGATGTGGGTGAAAATGGGGCGTCAACCCCTCACAAATCTATCTCCATCTTGGTTGTTGAACATAAAAGTTGACATTTCGCTCCCTGGTTCCAACTGTTGACAGCTGTATGCCACAAACACACCTGAAACTTTGCTCATCTATTATCAAAGTTTAGGCTGGGCAATGATCCAGGCGTCTGTAACACACGAAATTCTCATGTACCGCTTTCTCACTGGAAAAAAAACAAAAATTAATTAACTTTTGTTTTTAATGAAAAAGGAAAAGTAATGAAAACACTCTCTGGAAGACAAGGGGATGAGAAGGACAAAGGTGGGGATTTAAGGTAACAGATGGCCGGGTTATACGTCCTCTTTAAATTACCCTCAGACGTATTAGAGTGAAATAAATTGAGGTAAAACTCATTTTCTTGAAATCCAGTCATTCTTAATTTACTGGCGACACTTCTTAAATAAAAGTCTACCCTGGAAATAAAATGTAAAATACTATTTGATAAAAATGAGTTCTCTTAGCCATATAGAGAATGTGAGAGGCAAAAATATATAGCGAAATGATTAAACCAGTGGAGCGTAAATGCCTGCCACCGACAGATAAGCCCCCTTCTAAACCAACTAAGCACAAATGATTTTGATTAATATACTCCCTCCACTTTTTTCCCTTCCTTTTCGCCAGATATTTAAGATATTTCCGGATAAAGACTTCGTGACCTTCTAGCTTTTCCAAGCGTAATTTTCATGTTTGTAAGTTCGGGGAATCATTCTAAACAGATGGAAATTGCATCACTCTGTTGGTTTTTATTATGCAATCCGTTTTTCTACGATAGTCTGCAGTTTATCAAAGAAACCCTTTTCTGTTTTTCTCCCTCGATTTTACATTCTGATTCTGTTATTCAATCAAGCACAACTGAAGCAAGTTGAAAAAATAAACCAAAAAATTGTTCGTCTGAAAAAAACCTGTTCAAACATTTTTTTCCAATTTTAATCAAAGATATGAATTTCCGATTCAAAATTTAATGAAAGAAGTCTTGGTTGGGCACCTTTGCTTGTTTAATTGAGGCTTCTAGACCTAGCAAATTTCTCAAAAGAAGTTATTGATATACCCTACATACCCTGTTTTGGCAAGGGTCTTTCAGATCCAATGATGAGGTTGTCGATGATACAGGCCGTCGCCAGTTTTGTCCGGAAACGTCAAAGTCGCATGGTTTTCACCTTCCTTGATGTCAAAAAATTTCTTTGAAAAACTGCAAAAATGCGGATATCTTAAGTTTTGTTTATAGCGCTAATCGAATTAATCAAAGAATTTATTTTTTAAAATTTAAGTTCCCTTTTCTTGCAACTTTTCTCGTAAAAGGATAAGATGTTTGAAATGATGTTGGCATTACGTGAAAATGGCGTTCGGTTGGTAATAGTGGGGAGGGGATTTTGACGTCGGGACCGAAAATACCCAACCTCCTGGTGAGCATGTAACTAGCGTGTTTTCTAGCAATTTTCGTATCGAAGCACGGAGTGTTAATGGTCGTCTATTGCCATTGTTACTTTTCGTTCACGACCGAAAGAGTGGAGGGGAAAAAACATAAAAATCTAAACATTCGATTTATTTTTAGAAGCTTCTTTTTTTTCCTTGAAAAATTTTTAAACTGAATTCTTTTTTTTTTTTTTCAGAAACAAATTTAAATGCCCAGTTATTGAAATACCCTCCATGTCCGTTTTGGGAGTGGGTCTTATAATCCGTTTTTTTTTTCCCGAACTTTTCTTTAATCAAAAGCCGTTCGGTTGGCCGGACATTCACCTAATACCTTCTTTCCCCCAGTAAGTAGGGATAAATTAGGGCTGTTCACGCCCTTTTCGTGTGGCTAGGCCAGGCAAAACTTTTATTTTTTCCACCTTGACAAAAATAATAAAATGCTCATTCTTTCCTTTGAGAAAGTTTCGCCGGAGCTCAGTAGTTTGCTAGCATATTTAGTCTTCTAAGTCGATTTTGGTCTAAAATTGAGCCTTTTGATCTAATATTGAGCCATCTGAACCAATTTGGGTCTAAAATCGAGCCTTTTGCAGTTTTGGTCTACCTTTTGAACCAATTTGGTCTAATATTGAGCCCTTTTGAACCAATTTTGGTCTAAAATTGAGCCATTGAACCAATTTCGGTCTAAAATCGAGCTTTTTGAACCAATTTGGTCTAAAATTGAGCCTTTTGAACCAACTTTGGTCTAAATTGGCGTCTTGAACCAATTTTGGTCTAAAATCGAGCCTTTTGAACCAATTTTGGTCTAAAATCGTGCTTTTTTTTAAAACCAATTTTGGTCTAAACGCGAGCCTTTTGAACCAATTTGGTCTAAAATTGAGCCCTGAACCAATTTCGGTCAAAAATCGAGCTTTTGAACCAATTTTGGTCTAAACGCGAGCCTTTTGAACCAATTTGGTCTAAAATTGAGCCATCTGAACCAATTTCGGTCTAAACGAGCTTTTTGAACCAATTTTGGTCTAAAATTGAGCCTTTTGCACCAATTTGGTCTACCTTTTGAACCATATGGTCTAATATTGAGCCCTTTCGAACTAATTTGGTCTAAAATCGAGCTCTTTTGAACCAACTTTGGTCTAAAATTGAGCCCTTTTGAACCAATTTTGGTCTAAACGCGAGCCTTTTGAACCAATTTGGTCTAAATTGAGCCATTTGAACCAATTTTGGTCTAAAATCGAGCCTTTTGAACCAATTTTGTCTAAAATTGAGCCTTTTGAACCAATTTGGTCTAATTGAGCCCCTTTGAACCAATTTTGGTCTAAAAGAACCCTTTGAACTAATTTTGGCTAAACAATGAGCCTTAGATTACAGTAGGGGAGGATAAAAATGACCCGAAACACCCCAGTAAAATAATTTTCAAAAAAGCCCAAAATGTCATTTTAAAATCTGTTGGCCCTTGATAAGCCTTAACAGGTGATTAACGTCAAAAGCTTATTTATTACTTGACGTAATCATTTAAAAAGCGTAAATTTAAAGGGGAAAAACAGTCACGTTTTTCAAAGGAAGGCTTCAATTAATAAAAAAAAAAACTTTTCAACATAAAATTAATTAAAACGGCAAAAGCCATCGTTTAATAATATTGCAGAACAAAAGGAATCCATTTAGGTATTGTTTAATTCACCGGATAACCCAATTTCTAAAACGCCGAGTTTTATTTTAATTTTTTTTTTATTCTATTATTTTTGTTAAAAGGTGGCAATTAAAAGGGGAACTTTGATAGATCAAACAAAAAGCGGGGGTGGGAGGATCGGTGGAAGGCGGTGAAGGGGATTTTTGTGGGTGGAGGGGATGTACAAAGAAACACAATTGTATCCTGTGACATTAGAGTTGACCTCTGGCGGGTATCGACCTTTTCGAATGACCTTACCAGATCTCTTTCACGTTTCATCTCCCGGGGACCTCTTTTCTCCCTTTGAAGACGCCAGGCGTTTTTCGGTCCCGCGCGCGTACTCCTCCTCTTCTTCCCCCATCAACAAAAAAATGTCCGCACCATTTCCGGCCACGAAGAATCCACCGTGACTTGTGGTTCTGAAACAAAACGAGAAAAGATATTCAATATATTTTTTTGCAAAAATCAAGAAAAGACTAACTTATAATTTCAAGGTTAAAAAAATAAAATAGGGTCATATTGATCCTTTTTGTTCTCAATCGAGTATTGATCAGATAATCAAATTCCCAAGGTATTCCCGGCAAAAAGATATTTTTACCTCAATTTTAATCATTTGCGCCCTTATAAGTGGAAAAAGATTTAAATCAGGGCTGTAGTTATGAAAAAAATCATTAGTAATTTTCTTCATTGTATAACTCCTTTTTCCTAATTAATTCCTTTCCTTGCGGTATAATTATAATTAATTTCTGTCAATCCACCTTCCGAAGGGAAAAGAAAGAGATTTTCTTTTTTTAAAAGCCGGCTCAAAGTCCAGACACGTAATTAAAATCAGCCCTTCTTTTTTACTTTATCGCAATCGAATCATCCCTGATCAACAAACCTTTCGAACTATTTTTTAAACTTTTATTCAGGATATTTTTTTGTCAAGTGAGGATAAAGAAAAGTATATTCTGGTTAGCTGAAACGGTATTGGCTGACCAAAACAAATAACCCTATATCAACATAAACCCTATGGTGTACCGACTTCAGGATTTATACTTAGCCCACCTCTATTTAGAGTCTTGCCACCTATAAAATATTTCATTTGCTAACGCTATTTATGCCTATCACTCCTATCGGCTTAGGAATAATTGGAATACTCCTTTTATTATAGTCATGGGTCTTCTAAAGCTATTTCGATTTAAAAATTAATCGAGGTTTTAACTTATTAAGTTGATGAGAATCATCTTTAACCTTTGACGCTCGGAGGGAATCGGCGATCTCTCTCTCGGGCGTTAAGTCTATTAAAAGGCTCTTTATTCCATTTACGACCCTCTCAGGAGGTTGTCTTCCGAGATTAAACTAGTCTGTCATTTATCCTATATACCTTGGCGTTTATTTAAACAAGCGATACCCTAGATAGCATTAACTTGGAGGGAAAACGATTCACCTCTTCCCCAAATGACAAAGGGAGACAATTTTCGAACCCTCTATTAAGGGTCCTTTATACCACTTAATCCGCGTTTTTTTCTTTTAAGTTTTGCTCCAATTTTTCGAGAAACTAGTTTTTTCTTTTTTTTTTCTTTTTGAGTTGGCTTTAAAATCCCTAGATAGCATTAACTTGGAGGGAAAACGATTCACCTCTTCCCCAAATGAGGACAAAGGGAGACAATTTTCGAACCCTCTATATTAAGGTCCTTTATACCACTTAATCGCGTTTTTTTTCTTTTAAGTTTTGCTCCAATTTTTCGAAAAAACTATTTTTTTCTTTTTTTTCTTTTTGAGTTGGCTTTAAAAACATTTATTTACGTCAATACAAACGATTTTTTTCAAAAATCATAAAAATGTAGAAAATATAAAAAACGTCAATTTTAATCATATAATTTTTTTTAAATAAAAAATTGAAAGATAAATGCTAAAAAATTTTCCACACCGCAGTTTTTGTAACTTAAAGCAAATTTTTTCTTCATGATTTTGCTGCAATCATAAAGAAAAAATAAAATCAAAGTTTTCTCGAAAAATTGGAGCGAAACTTAAAGAAAAAACGCCACCGTATTGTACTACGGGACTTAAAAATTTATCAAAAATTTTTTTCCACCCAAAACGTTGATAGAGCCTAATTTTTCCCTGTATAATATAAATATCTTTCTTAGCCTCCCGTGAACTACACATCCTAAACAATTTAGGCCCTAAGAAGTACCAGAACCCATTTCAGTCGTTCAAAAGGCCACGGGGGAAGGAAAAGAAGGAAGTGTAAAACAATTATTTTTAATCGGAAAAAAAGCAATAAAGTCTTTAAGTTTAAACTTTTCCACGTTTTAGAAGATTAAAAAAACTTTTTATGCCAGCAAAATTTGTTCCAATAGTTTTTAGAAAACCCCACTTCCCATCACCACCCTCGAAACTCCTTTTTTTCTCTCTCAATTTTATTCCAAATGGATATAAAGAGTTTTCAAGACTTTTTTTAAACCCAGCGGCAACGAGATAAAAGACATGAAAGTTTTCTTTTCGACTTTAAAAAAAGTTTCTTATACCAGAATTGAAGTGCCTTGTACGGGAGAAATGATTAAAATCGCTTATTGAAATATTCATCGTGGCATTCCATATAAAATATTCAATGGAAAAGTGTTGGCGTTTAACATGAGCAATTTCATTAAGAATGTAGGCTTTTTATTAATATTTTATTTATAATAAAATGCAATATTGAGCTTGTATCGATTTAGGCCATCCAATTGAAGGAACAACTTTCAAGTCCCAATTCACAAAAAGCCTTTTTTTTAATAAAATTTCTACGATGATATATTTTTTGAGTTATGGGTCAAAGGGTATCAATGAAACAAAAATTGAAGGTTCCGTGAGAGTTAGAAACGAAGCTTCTCCGAAATGTGGCCCCACTTCGTTTTCCTCCCGACAGGGAATTTATTACAAACAAACCCCTTGAAGTGGGCCCCTTCATCTTCTATTTCCTAAACTTTGCTTTCTGTAAACATCCTTTGATATGAACCAAGAGAAAATTAATATTTCTTTTCAACTTTTTAGGGACCTACGAAAATAAAAATAAAAGGATAAAAGTCAAGATTGTTTTAATAAGTTTGAAGGAAAGTAAATACGATTTCGAAAATGGTTTAAAGTGGCGCCTTAGGCAAATGAAAGCTGGTAAAAGGACGGTTACCATTTTGTGGCCTTTATAAATCAGACAAGGGTTTCGGTACTTTACATAGGGCATTAACTTTAAAATTCACTGTCTAGTATAAAAATCAAATTGTATTCTTGTTGTCAGGAAGGCTAAGAAAAATTGAGATTAATTATTTTAGATCATCATATTTTGATTTGGTCATAAAGTCGAAAATTTTTTGGGGTGACAAAATAACCTAAAATTTGAAAAATTTATACTTAGACTGATTAATTAGAACAAGAACGGTAGGTAGAAAAATTAGGCCACAGTGGGATTCGAACTTACGACCTTCGGGTTACCATAGCTAGACAAAGGTCGTAGGTTCGAATCCCACTGTGGGCCTAATTTTTTTTTCTACTCTTTCCTTCTTCCTAATTTACTTAGTTCAAAATTAAATTGCATTGGTGAACCTGAAGATTAAAAATGAAAAAAAAAAAAGAGAATATTTTTGGTTGTTGGCTAGTTGGAAAGAAAATAATTCACAACTTAATCTGAATGTTTTGTGGACTTATCTACTATCTGAAGGGTAAACAGAGTTTGAAATTCATAACATACATAACGAGCAGATGTTTACATATTACGTCATAATTCAAACAATATTTCCTCTTCGAATTAGCGTTGAACAAACAGAAAATGAAGCGTCCTCGATAATATTGTTTATGTTTGAAAGAAAAACAAAAATGGGGTCCCAATTAAAATAGAATGTGGCGAAGAAATATGCTTTGCGGTTGTTGCTCGTCTTCGAGAGAAATAAAGAGAGCTCTTGTAAGGATCACGACTTGACTTTCTCGTCTGAGGTCAACGGACGCACCCACACCCGGGAAGGGGCCTTCAAGATCAGCTGCAGCGTTTACTTGAGAAACCGCGATTTCAAATACGGATCATTTTCAAACTCGTTTTCTTATTAATGAGACGAGAGGGGAGGAAAGGCATTGCAATAATTAGAGGGTCGACCGCTTCTAATTGCCGGCTCACTTCTATCCTATTAGTCTCTGCTAACAATCCTCTAATGATCCCGATCGCTTTGAATATATCTAAATCTCCCTTTATCATTTTCCCTTCCCCCAAAAAACCATGAAAAAAGATTAAGATCCAAATCTAAGGGACGTATTTAAATGTTCATCATACCGGAGATTTTCTAAGAGATAAACTCATATGTATGTAAATGAGACGACGATTATGGGTTTTGCACCATTGGGACGATTTTATCTTCGGACGTAATCATAATGTAATTTCTTATGTTGTACCGTCGTTAATAACTTTATGACTGTGAAAATAATAACCTTCACTTCATAATTAAAACATGCACTTTTTTTTTCTATTTGAAAGATGTATTTAGGCAATAACCTTTACCGTTTTCCCTCTTTCGACTTGCTCACTTTTCAAACGAAATAATCCTAACGAGTCCGTTCATGGCTCACATTTAAAAGTTCATCTAAGTCCAAAAAAAATTTTTTTTTTTCTCTTCGATTTTTACGTTTTAAGGAAAGTTAATAGACTGAGTCCATACTAGGCACATTTTAAAGGTATTAGAATGTAAAACAAATTTAAATAACGGTTAATGCAATATCTGTAATATTTTTATTTTTTTAATCCCTAAAATTTTCACGGAATTTGAAAAAGGTTTTAAATAAAGTCGATTTTAGAATAAAAATACTATAGATACGGATTTATGCATTTTATAGAAGTTTTTTTTACATTCTATTCCCTTTACAATGAGCCTAATCCGGACTCAATCGGATTATTTCTTCTCGAGTTATAGGTTTAAACGTATGGGAAAAAAGATAATTTTAAAAAATTGTCTTTTAAAATGTCCATGTTTGAAAAATCCGATTAATTTCTTACGCGTTCAATAAAAAGGAGTTTGAAATATTTAAAACCATGGGGCGGGGGGGATCTACCTAAAATTGATTTTAAGAGCCCCATTCCTTATCATGTGTGCCAATAGTTTGAAATTCCGGAACCAAAAAAAGACTGTAAATTTTAAAACTTTTAAAAAGAGAAACAATATTATAAGACCGCATAGCATACATGCTATGCTGGTCAGATTATGTTGCCTACACAATAAATCAATGTTCTGGGTTTACCGAATTCTGAAACTCCACATTCTACGATGATTATTTTTGTTTTTCTGGGGCAAAAAGAAGGTTGTCAAAACTAGAAAACACGTGACAAAAGTGGTTGAAAACTAACCATATGGTAACAACAAATCTGACAGAAAATCCAACTTTTGCCAGAAAAACAGTCTTCCTCAAAGTAGGGCAACGCAGTAGTTTTTCATTCCTGATATCGATAATAAAATTTTTAGAATCAAAATAGAAAGCAATGTAGAAAAAGAAAAAGTTTGCACCTGTTGAGATCATCCCATTTTCCACACTTTATTTAAAAAATTAAATAAATTCTATTGCATATAAGGAGTATTTGGTAAACATTTGGTAAAGATCGGATCAATAGTGCGGCCGTAGCGCATTAAACAAGGCTGACTGATCTCGCCATTTTTGGAAAATTCGGTAAAAATCGGACGTAAAATTACGGCCGAAAGTGTTCCGGAAAACCACAGAAAATCAGAGAATTAAATTTTGATGGGAAATATCAAAATGAATATTTTTAATAGCGATTTATATTAAACGAATCTTTCGAAGATGGCGTTCTAATCCCCTACAAATTGAAAGAATCTGGTTAGATAGGAGTCATTAAGACTTTTCTAATTGCTCAACCCCCACTTATTTTTCTTTCTTAATGATTCTATTTTTAAACCCTGAGCTCTCTAGGATTTAAATTACTTTTAGAAAAGCTAGAATGTTTAAACAAAATTGTAATAAATAAAAAATATGGACAAATGGTTTATATTCGAGGGAGATATGAGAGTAAGAAATAGAGAGGGTGAGGTGCTCCCTCGAGGAACATTATTAAACGTGACCACATAACCCTCAAAATATTTTAATGTCCTGCTCCTCTCATAAAAAATTATTTATGACTTATACCGAAAATAAATTTTGTCAAAAAAATTGGAATATTAACCTTTGAAAAAAAGGGTGGGAGTAATCCTGATCGGATAAAATAACCAGTTTAATCTTTGGAGCCCTTTTCAGAGAAAGGTAGAAAAGAGAGGGATAATGCGCCTTGTGTCATTCACAGACCTCTTTTATGTATCTCCATTTAATATCTGTCCTTCTGATACTTTTTCACGTGTTCACATCCCGTATACGCTCCTGATACGGTTCTACCTCCTCTCCCCGTCCACCTTTTCTCTCGTAATCTTCTTTTCGGATATGACTGCCCTTCTGTGCACACAATATAACGTTTTCTCTCCCCCACACCACTTTTATTCCTTTAACCCATGTTCTGTGTCATCCCCAGCCTTGAAAATACATTTGAAAATATTAAATCTATCGTCTTCAATTTTTTTCATGAAACTATAATTAACGTCGAGACTGATTGATAGGATAAAACCTTCTCTTATTTGAACATTTCGTCCTAATAAAGATAAATGGTCTCGGTAAGATTCGTGTTCTCCGGATTAGCTTTGCTCACTTTCAATTGGTCCGGTCGATCCTTACTTGTAGGATTTATGTCGCAGGATCCTCCCCTCGACCCGGAAATATTTACCTGATTCGGGATTAACCCCGGGAAAATCTTGTCTATCCGTCCTTTATTAAGGAGTCTGAATGCTGAATATGCAATGAGGGTAGGGAACGCTTCTAGTTGGAATTTAATGAACCCTCCTTTACTCTTCAAACTGACGTTGGATTTTCGACTTTTGAATTCCCTATTTTCTTTATACTTTTCTTCAACTGGCTGTAGATTTTTAATGTAGGGTCCTTAATAGGGGCGTTTTTTCTTTGAATTATTGCTCCAGCGAGAAAACTGTTAGTTTTTTAAAATATGTTTAAATATTTTATACTTTTAACAAAATTCCACAAAAACGAGAATGTACAAGCCACACGTGAAGCAAGGTAATCCTGGCGTATTTCCAGGTTTCTGATAGTATTCTGGACTCTACTCTGCCAAAATTTTTTTCCGCTGAATTAAAAAAAAGGGATTCTTTAAAAAAATCCATTGATGCTAACTCCATTTCATTCAGTGTCAAATTAATTCTTTGAAAAAATATTGAGCACAAAGGACGCCCGATAATTGAAACGCATGTCACGCGACTCACGTGCCATCGGACCCCGCGCTCTTCATTAAAAAATTTTAGTCGAAATCTCTGATTAAAGTGAAATCCCAAATTGGAAAAACCTCGTTTCCGTAGGACTATAAAAAAATAATGCTTTTTAAAGAAAGTTTTATCATTAAACGCTATTTTCATAGCCTTGAGAAACAGATTTCTTTTGTAACTTAAGTGATTTTTAAATACGTTCATTGCAAGCTAATTAATTTTATAATAAACCGTCTTTAAAACCAGTGGATGGGGGACTTTGCTTTAATTACTTCCCTCCGGCTTTCGTAGAAGGGGAGAAAAAAGAAAGAAAAATATTTTTTTCCAGGAATAACCAAGGGCGAAAAAAAGAATCAGTTTTACTTGTTTAAAGAAATGTTCTTTTGAAGGTTTAATGAGTTGGCTTAGTAATTTATAAAATTCTATGTATACTGAGAATTCAAAAAAATTATTTAACATCATAACATTTATTTTGAAATGGCAAACAATAGGAATTCAAAATAAAAAAAAACTTTGTACGCAATAATTTGGCCAGAAATAAATATACCATCAGGTAATCTAGAATAGAATAGGTGGGATTATGCACGTCGACCCCTTATGGGTCTATTGTGCACTGAATCAGAGCTCCCCGTAGAGCCCCTGGCTTTTAATTAGCCTCCAGAGACTGGGCAGAGGTCTCGCTGTGTAGTTCAATGGGTTTTTCCTCCCCTAAGTCCATGAACCGTACTAGGCCTTTACAATAACATAGGTCCGCCTTCTCTTCCTCCTCCAAGCAGTAGGCAGGTGCTCTCCCAAAATTTGAAGGTGTTTACGGAGTTTGCAGTGACCAGTCAACTTTGTACTTTGGTTCTAGCCTGCCTAAGTTTTTGGCCTTCTCATTCCACAAGGTGATCTAAATCTACTCTCAATTTTTAGCCATCCATCGGATGTTCACAGCTATAAAGCAGAGAGCTTTAAATTCCCACGGAAATTTGTTAAAAAATCACTTTTGTATGCGAATTTCGCATTTTTAAAAGGTTGCAAACCATTTGTCAAAGGGTACGGTTGTTTTGGGTCTCGTTTATTACACCCCACGCTGTTTAAGATCTCCTGTCTGACGCTATCATCGACCATAAATAACAAAATTATGATAATTCTATTCAAGAAAAATTTTTTTAGTTTGTTTTATTTTCGGGCGTTGCACATTGAAGATGTCGGGAACGATTTTTCATTTTGTAGACTGAAAAAAAGCCCCGCCTCCTTCACTGAGTCACTGTCTAGGAATAAAATCGACGAGTCGCCTGGAAATTCAAACATTCGAAACGTGATTTTATGTTTGTCCAACAACGAAACGTCCTTTTGTTTGGATTTCGACGTCTAATCCCTTTCGTAAAACACTTTAGATTTTTTTCTTTCGCTTCGCTCAGCTTTAAAATGAAGCCAAGTGGGACAAGTCTTGAAAGAATCTTTTGAATTTTTCAAGATGTGTTGGCACTTTTTTTCTTAAAAAAAGCCGCATAAAAAGTTTTTCAAACATTGTTTTTTAGTTTTTTAAAATAATTTTTAACCCTTTAATCATTAACATATTTAGAACGGATGTGATAAAAAACACATGCAGACCGTTCTTAAAAACAGGCGAGCTTTAAATGGATGTGGAGGTCAATGATAAACAGGCTTTGAAACTAAAAATACATCAAAAGAGGTCTATAAAAAGCGCTTTATGGTTAATTGATGTGCGGGAGGGAATTCGGATGGACGGGAGCCGCGTACCGTTTGAGAGAGCTCCGCGAAGATTTTCTCGTAAAGGGAGGGAAGAGCGAGCGTGAGAAAGGCTGTGAAGTCACGCCGTCTTGATCTCGATCTGATAAAGGCCTACCTCTCCCATGGAAATGGCCTAGTTGTACCTCCCACTAATTCTTATCTCCAGTCCCAAACACGACATTGAGACACAAGATGAATACAGCATCCACCACAAAAACAAACTATAAATTTTATTTTTTTATTATATAATTTGGAAATAATGCCTCTTTAGGTGGGCTCTGTGGTGAAAGACCGAGAATTCCAACCGATTTCCGGGTTTTATGCAGGGGCGTCCAAACTCTATCATGGGCCCTTCCTCCTCTTCTCTTTTAAAATTTCTCAAAAGAAAGTTAATGTTATACCCTCTACAGACGGTTTTTGGCACGGGTTCCCAGGTTCAACAGACCTCCTTGATCCGGTGTTAACGCCACTGGTTTTATGATGCAGGTTTTATGACCACGAAAAATGCTTAATATAAAAAAAAAACCTATTTTAGGGAAAAAACTTTTAGGGTTAAATGTAATAAAATGTTTAGGGAATTCGAAATAAACAGTAAGGAAAAGGAGATTGCTAGGGGGATTTCGATGTTGACAGTGAATTTATACCTATACGAGTAGCACATTAGGCTGCGTGTCAACGTTAGACGCTCCGTTCAAGCCCCTATACATTTTAAGCAGTATTCAAATGAAGCTGTTATCCCTCTTTCTCCTCCTCCGCTCATCACTTCGACTAGTTACTTCTCTCCAACATCCTAATTTGTTTCTAGCCCATTCTCTATTACTCACACAAATTAGAGACATATCTTCCCTATAATTTATACGCTGAGAAACTCGCATTGAGCTCCTCCACCAAAATTTTGAAAACGCTTTTTTATTTTTGAATAATTCTGTAAACTGGAAGGATGAGAAGTTCACGTTTAATTACACTTTACCCACTCGGCGACATAATAAGATTCGAGTCATAATTAAGTGGGTACCGCAAGTCGATTACGAGGTTTTCCTCTAAGCGGACTAAAATTCAAAAGCGGATTCACTATCAAGAGGGTTTTTTTTTTCTCTCTTCTCTCACCTTGATAAATGGTATGTCAATAATCGCTTTTGATCATATTAGGCGACACCTAATCTACTTATTAGGGCGTGGTTGGTACAACAATAAGAGCTCATTTAACCCCCATCATGTGTGGTCACGTTATGTAAATGATCGTTACGATTACACCGAACTCATCTATTAACCTTCGATTACTTTTATAAGGAGGAAAAAAGGACAAAATAGGCGCTCTGGATACCAAGTTAATTATTTTCGTCTCCCAAAAAATCTCATTTATATAAAAAAAAAGTTACGATTTCAATAATGTTTTTTATCGCTTTTTTGCGGCTTTCTTGACGAATCTAAAAGCTTCGTACAAAGTTGTTGGCTTCATGAAATACGCAAAAGGTATATTTGCCTAAACCTAATATGTAAAACATGAAAACGTGTTTCAGTTTTCACAAGTTCATGAATTAGTCAAATTCCTGTATAAATTTGATTGAGGCTACCATTAACATATTCAATGACCTCATTGATTTTATCTTATAAACAAAAAAAAAAAGTTATAAAAATTGTGTGTTACGTAATAGACTTTGACAAAAATGTTCGGGTAGTTGGAGAAATTTAAAAGAGTCCTAGCATTTGCGGCCCTTTATCTACAAAATGAGCTTCCTGAATTTCTTTTTTCAATTTTTTTCCCTCTCCTATTCGGTCTCTCAAAGGGTCTTTCCGAGCGTAAAATAACCCTTGGCTTTTATTGTACTGAGAAAAAAGACTTAAAGGGTATTGGGAAGTTAAGAGAAAAAAAACGTATGCATAAAATATGAAGTTAGGTAACGTTTTAGCCACATTGGACACTCAAATAAATTGTATCAATATTTTTCGATAGGAGAAAATTGACTTTTTTTTCTGAGCCCAAACAAGGCGATTGTCCTCAGAACGGAAATGGCCCGCTTCGAATTATAAAAAGGACCCTATGGTTCATTAAACAAGTTAAAGAAGGAAGTGAGACGGGGACGGGTGGAGATTGTTTAAAACCTCTCCCTTTTTTCTTCAACTTCCCCACCGAAAAGCTAATACCGAGACTGAAATAATTACAGCCGAAACTTTTGATTTATTGCTCAACAACGAAATCAGCCGTATTTGTACCGATATTTCACTCCAGAAACTTAATATCGATTCCTCTCCCTAAAGAGTAAAATATCTTTACACCAAAGGTAAAAAATTATTTAAACAAACGACATTTTATTGAATAAACATTGACCTCCCAGCGATAACTTTATAAAATAATAATCCTTTTAACCTCTATATTTAGCCTTTAAAAGGGACTCTAAAGTATTCAGATTTTGAAATGATACAAATTGTTATTACTAAATAATTATGGACTTGCTCCGTTCACCGGTTCAATACCGGAATCCCTCCAGGGATCTTCCTTTGTGCGGGCTTACAATTGCCTAAACTTGTCCCGATCCAACGCTAAATCAATCAAACTGTTTGTCTGAGGATTCTAAATGTTAGGAATGTAAATGGGGTTGAGCTTGTGGGTTCGAATCCCGGAATGTAAAAACTTTAACCCATTTCTTCTAGTTTTGGGCCAATTAACTGGAATTATTTCGGGCTTTTTTTTTTGTAAGTTGTAAACATCAAGATTAATTTTTTCTTTGGATATATTGTAAAAAAAGGAGAAAGAAGCTGCTGTTATCTGTTAATGGTGGTCGTGAATAAATTGGTCGGTTCTGTATAATCAGATAATCCGGACATTCAAAACGTTTTACATGAATAATTTGATTTTCACCTCAAAATGTCGAACTTTCGCTATCGATTCACACGATTCCAGAGTTCTAAAAATAGCTCATTTTACGTTATGCCCTCTATAAATATCCATTGAAAAGCGGGGAGCCGATAAACTAAATGACACTTTATTGAGAACGAAATGCGTTAGAATCACGTTTTGTTTAGTCTAAGTAGAATTACGTGACCTCATCGGAAATTTAGTGGTGAACTCGGGACCTTTTTTTTATTGCCTACATTTTTTATAGCGACTTGTTATCGTTTATAACGGAAAAAGAAGGTTTTTTTTCTCTTTTGTTTAAAGTGAAATTTTAATGTTAATTGCTTTGATAGCGTGCTGCGAGTATTGACTAAAGTCCTTATCTTCATGCTTCCTCTTCGTCCCCTCTTCCCGCAGTTTGTGCCAGCATGATAGAAAAACTTCGACTCCTTCCCCCATTTCAAACACACCCACTTTGTGAAACGTATTCAACTCTAATTTCAACAAAACTCGATGAGTAGGAAACTTTCGTTGAAAATTAAACGCTTCTTCGCCGAAGAATCCAGGGGCGTCTGCGACCACTTTTCAAAGTGTATTATTTATATTTGTTTCATACAAATACTTCAAGTAGCTCGGTGGCTTTTGAAACTTTACTGAGCATTACATACGTTCACCGTTATACCATAATACCGAGCCTTTCTTTATAGTTTTCCAACAATTTTGCGAAAAAACTGTAGGTTTTTTAATTTTCTTTTTCTTTTTGATTTTTTATGAAAATTTTGGATGATAATTTTTTATAAAAACGCGTTTGTATTTAAATTTATGAGTGTTTAATAACGCTAAAAACTAATAAAGTTTTTCCTTAAGTACAGTCAATTTTTTGTAAAATGGGAGCAAATTAAAAAACTTGATAATATTACGGTAAAAACCTAGCTAAAAAGCTTTGTTTTGTTCCAATTGTTTCTCATAGATAGCAGAAAAATCAAAAAGAAAGAAAATTAGTTTTCTTGCAAAATTGGTGTAAAACTTCTAAGAAAAAACGCCGCTGTGTTAAGGGGTAAAATTTTATGGATATTTAAATCGATAAAACATTTTATTATTTTAAAGAGAGGACAGATGGTTAGAAACAAAGGATGTGTTCGATACAATTAAAGCATGTACTGTTCCAAGTCGTGGCTTACAGTCACGCGGAGCCATTGTCCCCAACCACCCACACCGCCTTATGACCAGCTTACGGTTCACCAACCCATCTCAATAAAATATCCAACTTCAAAACTCTAAGTAGAAAAGACATAAAGTTAGGAAGTTAAAACTTGAGATCGAATTTTGAGGACGGATTTTCGTTCCGCGGTTAAAGATTGTCGATAACGACTTCTTCGTTGGTGAGGGGCGGGGGTAAAAAGGGGAAGAAGGGAGGCTCAAGTTTTCAGGAAGTCTTTACTCCCCTCAATGAGAACTCGAGAGCTGAACAATGGACGAGTAGGGAAGTTGTCGGTCATTTCCGACCTAACTTGACTGACTCACCCTCGTAATGACTCTTCTCCACCCTTCTAATTAGACCGGCGAAGAAGAGAAAAAGAGAAAGCCGAAAAAAAAAAAAACTTTCGTCCCTTTAGACTCATACGCATACTTTACCCGTAAAAAAAATAAAAAGTTTAGACCCATTTTCAAGCGAAGGGTGTTGTAATTTATAATTAAATAGTTAAAGTCCTTGTTTGAACTCCATTCCCTAAAAAAAAGGGATCCCTTAAAAAGAACAAAAAAAAACCATCGTCAAGAGAAAATATTCAAATGAGACAAACAATTTGGACTTCTTATTTACATTTTTTAGTTCACAGAGAAGAACTTGAACGTTTTTTGTCTAGAGCATTTGCCCATCCTTGTCCTCTTCTCATTATTACTCTATTGTTCTACAAATCAACATTTAAACAAACTATTAGTCATGTGATTCATTTCCGTTCTTTCTTGACATCCAGTTGGAAAATTTAAACCAAATATCGTTATAAAATGAATAATTTCGAACAAATTCCGACAATTCTGAACTTCCGGTTTGAAATATTTGCGTTCTTTTTAAAGGTTTTTTTTTAAAAAAAACCTATTTTATTTCTTTTCTCCCAAAGGAACCTATTTTTACCAGATTTACGTATGTTTTCCCATTTTTTTCCAGGCTAAAAAACTATTTTTTGGAACTTGGTGCCCATTATTGTGATTTTTACTCTGATATTAAATTTTTAAAAAATTTTCGGCGCATCCGTTTTTTTGGGTGCCTTGCACTAAATGAGGAATTCTGTAAAATTTTCTCTTGCTTTTTAAGGATCTTCTTCCCAAGAACCAACTTTTATGAGATTTTTGGGCGTTTTCCACGTTTTCCCGATTACAATCTGACTTTTTCTCATTCCGATTGGTTTTCGCCTATTTTCGTGGGATTTTTTCCACTTCCAGACTTCCTATTTTTAACAGGTCTTCAGGCGTTTTTCCTTTTTTTATGGTTTTTGGGTCGTCCGTATTGTTTTTAAATTTTTCAGGTTAATTAAGTGACTCTTCGGACGTTTTTATTCTTTTATTTGACTAGTTTCGAGCCTATATTCAGCTCCTCATCAGACTAGAATTTGGTTTTTTGTAGATCACATTTTTCAAAACATTTTTTATACAGGATTTATTTTTTCTCACATTTTTCCTCTTTTTCTTCTTTTTCTTTTTCATTTTATGATTGAAATGGAAGAGAATTTATACGTTTTACGTGAGAAAAGAGCTAAATGACCTGGTGAGATATGATTGGTTGTTCAAAGAAAATGGAGAAATTTAAAAAAAAAATAAAATAAAATGAAAAAGAAAAAGAAGAAAAAGAGGAAAAATGTGAGAAAAAATAAATCCTGTATAAAAAATGTTTTGAAAAATGTGATCTACAAAAAACCAAATTCTAGTCTGATGAGGAGCTGAATATAGGCTCGAAACTAGTCAAATAAAAGAATAAAAACGTCCGAAGAGTCACTTAATTAACCTGAAAAATTTTTCCTTTTTTTGGCTGAGAAACCATTTTTTTTGTGCCCTTTATTTTAATTATTTTCTTCCTACCAAATTTTCGTCAGGTAGATGGTTTTTTTTGCTATGAAAAGACCCCATTTGTCACCTTCCTTTGGAGGAAGTTAAAAATTAAAATAATATTTTGGCAGTGATAAGAAAAAGACTTATCAGAGATAAAAATGCTAAACTATGCAAAATATACTAATTACAGAGTTGGGTAAGTTATCTCCGATTCGGACGAATGTTTTTACTTAAAAGTGCAATCAAAGAGATAAAAGAAGGAAAAGCAAAGTAGATGCGATCCTTATCTCGAGGCACAATGCTATTTATGTGAGAGAAGCGAATTGTTGAGTTTCCACATATCAAGAATGATTTGACAATTGTTCTTCAACGGCCGTTAAATTAAATTAATTAATGAGATTAAACTTAAGTTGTAGAGCAGCTCGTAAAGGGCTTTAAACAGACCCCTGGTTTAAGTTTAACCTGAAGCAACCGCTATTTTATGGGGGTATATAAACTGAAGAGTCTAATTAATCTTAGGTTTAAATCGATAAACAAAATTGTAATACCATTATTAAAAGAGAAGGAAAAGATTTATATAGGAAATGGACTGTAATCTTCCTAGTGGATTTAGGGTGTGGTGACAAATGGCGTACTAAGTTGTGTTTTTGGGGGTAGAAAACTCCTCCGTCTTCGCAGTACATACGCGGTTCAATGGCTAACTTAATGGGATCCTCTAGCCTATAAAAGGAGCTCATAAAAGAGGTTCCGCACCACCCTCTTCAAACCCTATCTTCTATATCCAAATATCAATAATGGATCCACCCCTCTGAAATTTTTTATATGCAAATCGTATTCAATTTAATCCTACAACCTTTTATTTTTTTTTCAAAATTACTTTTTTTTTGTTTCTTCAGCAAATTACTTTCGGTTAGAAGTTTATCTTTGAAAAGCACCCGAGGTTGTAACTCGAGGGTTTTTTTCCCCCGAGATAAATACTCAATTTACAATAATTTCCACGTATTAAGCACGGTAATCGACTTCAATTTCCGCCGGTGAGTTGGCAAAACGGCCGTCGGAAAAAAGGTGCAAATTCTGTGGGCGAAAAAATTTTGATTAAAAAAATCTCGGTCTAAATCTCTTTGGTGACTAGATTAATTTTTTCCCCCCGCTTTTTGTTTAATAGGGAAAATCGGCTTTGACCATGGAAAAACACCCTTAAGCCTTTTTTCTCTCTTTACAACGCATATATTTTGTTCTTTTTTAGTGATAAATTAATTATTAAAAAATACTGGAAAAACTCATTTTTCTAAACTGGGTTGTAAGTCTTGAATCTGGGCGACAAAAAAGTTAAAAAAACATCAGATTTAGGTAAGAACATCCAGGCTCCTCAGAAAATACTAAAATGTAGGGAATTTAAGAGTATAAAAAAGCTAAAATAAGCATGAAAATGCTTTTTACTCCGAGTTTCCATTTTTTGTTACCCGCAGAAACCCTAGGGATGGCTGGCCAGACTCCCAAGAGGTCCGCGGATCTGGAGGCTCCGCTTTTTTAGAAAAGTCTATAGAAGAAATTTTTTTTATTAAATTTTAAGGTAGATTATCAAAAAATAGGGTATACAAAAAACGAAAGAAAATCGTCGATACCGAGGCCTTTTAAGTTTTTTAATCTTAAAAAAGTAATAAAAATTTTAAATAAAAATTAACTTCTGAGATGCAGAGAGTTTTTGAGGCTTTACATTTCACAAGAAAAAAAAAAGGTTCTTTTACTTGCGCGGGCGGGAAGTTTTTAAGGACTTTTCTAACTTTCTCGACCACTTAAAACGGAAGCCTTGATACCGAAGAAATGTTGGAAGGGGTTGCTGGGGGTTCAGTCATCCGATTTCAACGTCATCCTATATCACGGGGAAGGAGGATTTGGTTTCCCAAAAAAATTTTTAATTGGATAAATTTATAATACTTAAAGTTTAATTTTTAGGATAATTGTTTTTGTTGAAAAGGCTGAAAATAAGAGGATAAAAATATTTTTAAGGAAAAAATTGTGAAGATACATCATCATTTGGGGTTGTTTCTTTTTTGCTTTCTTGGTTTAATGGAATGATAAATTTCACCTCGGCGTATTCCAGAATGCGGATCGATTCGTTGATGTTTTCGAGGATTATGTAGCGTCGGAAAGACGGAATGCATGTCACCAGTGCAAATACTCATCCATCTTCCCGACCTCTGTAAATAGATTTCATTACACTTCCTCTCCAAAGCCCCGGGTTTTAAGGGAGAAAAGGGGTCCGGGTGGGGGGTTTACAGGAACTGTATGAAATATGTTCCAGCGTAATACTGGAAATATCCGCAACGCAAACACATCACTGCCGTGAGATTGAGCACTAACTTTTCCTCATATTTCATCTTCCGATGCAAACATTGTGGCGTTCCTGCCACTCCTGTGTACACAAGACAGGTCTAATACGACTAAATTACCTCGACTCAAAATATAAAGTGAACTTTAATATTATACTTCCGAAAAATACAGACTCCAAACTCGTAAAGTTTTTAGACATTTGAAACTTTAAATAGGAAGTGGGAACTTTGAAAGTTTTTAAGTACCTTCAAGAATCTCTAGATCGCACCACTATCGTGAGTAACGTCACAACTTTAAAAGAAACCTGTCATGGTAAGGTTGAGATCAATTACCTTCCGTGTTAGGTTTCCTTTTTTATCCAACAAAAGGACTTTTATAAAAAGAGAATTAATTATCGGGGAAAAAAAGTTTAAAGTCAAATAAACGTCAAGTAAAAAACAGCTGAATATGGAACTAAACGGGAAATGTTTGCACGCCCTTTCCTCGCCCTATTTACCATGGAAATATTGACCATTCCCAATGTTTGGTCACCTTGTTAGAGTCGACCGTTCGTAAATACTTTGTCTTTTAACATTCGTATACTTAATTAAAAGCACTAAACGCAAATTGATAAAACTTACTCGGGCGTTGTATTATGGAGGAACCTGAAAAAAAAAGTTTTTAATTAAAATTTTGTTGTAAGAATAAATTTTAAAAGGGGGTTTGGTGACTATTGGCACCAGGCGGGCTGTTGGGAGTCTCCTCCTTATACGCCTGTTTTATTGTTCTACTTTATGTCCTTTCTGGTTAACGGCAGTCTGCTACGTGCTTCCCTACCAAGTTACGAATTAATCCAAAGAAGGCAGTAAATTCTAAAGCCATTTAATATCCTCATGGATCGTTAAAATGAACGGAAAGGGGGAGGCAAGAAGAGATTTCCAACTTATAAAATTGCCTATTTCAAGAAAAACTTTCTTAGAAAATTTTTTTTAAATGATAATTCGTGGAAACATCGGAGATTTTTCGGGCGTTCTAGTGGAACAAATTTTTGTTTTTAGTATCTATTCATTGATGAATAATTATTTTTATTGGAGGAATGAATTACGAGTCCGATAATAAAATGTAAATAAAATCCATTTGAATGACTGTAATTTATATGTAAATTTGTCTGCGAAATCTGAATTGGGAAAGAGTATATCGGGAGAAGGTTCTTTTCGCTCTGTTTTCCGTACGACCTAGGAGCACGGCTGGTACGGTAAAATCTTCCCCCACCATCAAATCTTTTTTCGAGCTGTTTGTCAAGGATTGTCCTAGAGAACTTTATCGATCCGAGCCCCAGTTTTACAATAAAGGCGTGAAAGAGTCTTGTCTTAGTTGATATGGCAACAGTAGGCGTTTAATTTTATTTGCGTCCGGGGGTGAAGACAGGGGGCTTCCATGTTGAGGATTAACATGCAAACCGCCTCTTGGAGTCTTTCAGTTTTACAGGAAATTAAAGCGTTATCTGGAAAAAGGCCCCTCCGAACGCGACTTTTAATATTAGGGAAAAACGGTAGAGAACGAGGTAATTGTCCAAACCTATCCCACCATCTCTTATCATTTAAACGCTTAAATACTTCCAAACGACTTTCACTGTTTAACATGATAGTTTTTTTTCTCTTTAGAATTAATTAACCTACTTATTAATGACTTCTAAAACCAGGAAAATATCAAACCTTTCAAATTAATGGAAAATAAAATGAAGCCCGTTCGTTCCATTTTCGACGAATTCGCATATTGGGATTTTCAGGCTCCCCAAAGGATTAGGAAATACCTCATCATTCTGTTATTGATTTTAATTGTCTATACGATTAGAGAGTTCATTTTAAATTTTATTTTTGGAGATATAAATTATTGTGCGTGCGTAAAACAGGGTCTCTCAATTCCACGGGGTCAAAAAGACCCCTATATTACAGTCAGATCATCCGAAGAATAGGTCTTCCATTCTGTATTTTGGCAATTTGAAAGAAAAGACAATAGCTTTGTTCCAACTGCAGTTCCGAACTCCTGGAGCATGCGCAGAACGATTTTTGATCTGAAGCCATCTGACGTCGAAATTGACGTCCAAATGCGCATGCTCCAGGAGTTTGAAAACAGTTTGTAACTACAGCTGGAAGCGTGGCCGATGCTCTGATAAATCGAGGAAGTTAACGAAAAAAAAATAGAGTTATAATGACGAGTTGAATCTATCAACGAGAGAATTTCAAATAATTAATCATTTTACTTTTTTTGTTTTATCAATACCTACAAAACCTGTTTTGTTCGTATCAGCCGTTATCTGGACGAATTACAGTTTGTGTACCTACTCCGTCTGATAATCTTGTAACGGATCAAAGCACAATAAATTTGTCGGGTGCCGCTACGCCCCACTCGTTATCTCTATATCAAGAGCTACGAACTAGAAATTGGCCAATGAAAAATAAAAATTTTAAGTAGAAAGATACGGTTAGCACTCGTAAAGCTGAGGAAAGCGTCATACTAAAGAGGATGAGGATGATCAAAGGGGTTTTTGATCGTTCAGCCGTGATTCTGTGACAACTGGAGCATGTTTGCGCTTTGTCACAGTTATTTGACCCTATCGCCAGTTCAACGTCAAAACTCCTGTTATAATTCCTTTGTTTAAAAAAAAAAAGCCTTTTTCAAAATCATAAAAATGAGTTTGATTAGAGGGAACGGATGAAAACGAGATTAGAACATCTGGGTCGAACGGGGGTGACGTTTTGGAACAGTTTACCGGAAACGAAAACGGTGGAAGGGTGGGCGGTCGAGTAAAGCTGGTAATGCAGTTTCCCCATTCCCCACTTTCCCTACTACCGTCGACGCTTCGAGCTAATTTTCAATCTCCGGCCCGACCCCTCCGGTTTCCATGTGTTCTGTCCCTCTACTTCATGCAAATCTACCAAACATAACTCACCGCCCAGCATGGAGTTCACATTATCACGAGAGGTAAACTCATCAACAACTTTGATTTAAACTTTTCCATTTTACACTCTTTGCATAGTCAAAACAGAAACAAAATTTTTATTTTAACAATAAGCAGGCAAAGCAATAAGACAGTTATAATGTTTTATCTTATAATGGAATTAAAAGTAACTAAAAATTTGGTTTTGTGGCTTTAAAGTTTAATTTAAACACTTTTAATTGAAAGCTTTTCAATTCCAGTCATTTGAAGCCCTATTTGAGGTTTCTATGTTCGGAGAGGTGCTTATTTTAATGCTAGACATTAACGTTGGCTTCTAAAGCGGTAATTTTTATTCCCATTGGTCTTTAAACCTTTTTTTCCCCCATTTTAATCAATGCGAATTTTCGATGGTGAATTTTTTTCTCCAAGCCCTTTGATCCGAAGTGATGGAAGTAATTAGACAGTACCGGTAGATGCATTGTTCAAGGTAAAGGACAAAAGAAAAAGGGCAGGAAAAGGGTCGGGGGGTGGAGGTTTTCTAATGAGAAACCATGGAACCCTCTCCGCCCTACTTTTTCCTCAAATTACTTGTCACAAAACGGAATCCAGGGCGGAGCAGAAATCAAACGAGACAGCCTGAGGAATTAAGAAAGAAATAGCAATCCAAGCAAATCTAATTAAGTGGATCCTTCCAATCCTTTTCTCAAAACCAAATTAGGCACTTCCAATTACAATAAAATTAGACTTTTGAAAATTGTAAAAAAGAAATAAAATTTCATTAATTTATGAAAGAAAAAAAGAAAAAACGTTAAAAATGGATAGCACATAAAAATACCTCTTCGGGAAGGATCCTGTTGACTATCTCTAAAGATAGCGCCACTACTCCACCTCATTATTGGTTTCACATTTCAGGCTGTTCCCTCCGTAAGCAGGTAATCTCCGTGAAAAGTCAGGGAGGAAAACACTGTTTCAAATTCTCCCAAAAAATGAAAAGTTCAATTTTTGAAAGCGCAAAAGGGCTTCAAAATACCATATCTTTCATCTTCACCAATTTTAACCCGCTAAAAACCCGAGAAATAAGAGCCTCACAAGCACAGAACTTCCGTGGTCCTCTTTTTATGCTTCTCGTGGATCACTGAATCCAGAAGAACTCCGGCATTCCGGGGAGACTTAATTGTTTCAATATAGTCGAATGCAGTTCAAAAAGTGTTTAAATAATGGAAATAAGCGGAATAACTTCTTCATAGTTTAAGTGTGCAATTAATGGCGTTCCTCGAACACTTTCTCGCCCCCGCAGACTTTTGAGATGCTAATGAGAACACGAGCCTGACTCTAGAATGTCATTAACTCCCCTCTTTATGAACATCGAAGATGACATTCAATGTGCAAATATTTGTAGGGTTTATAAAAAAATTTCGGTTCGATATCGAAGTTTCCTCCTGGTGTACGATTGTGTACATTGGGAGCACTTAGCCGCCCCAAGGATAATGGACCTGTCAGTATTGTTTACGCCAATTCCTCCTTCAACGTTCTCTCCTTTATATAACCGACGTTTTCCACCCCGAGAAAGAACCAACGTCAAAAATGTGCCAAGGGTTGAGTGGTGCGTGTGATGCATTAGCCCAACTCAAATCGATAAAGGACAATGGTTCCTTCTACCTAGTAACCATAGTGAAACTACAACAAACCCACAATTTTACACAACTTGAAATCTTAACGGGACATTATTAATTTGAATAAATGATAAGATTTTTAGATATGACTCAATTATGCAAAGGTTTCTCCCTGAGGCGGAGCCGCAATCAAAGATTCCCATCGATGCAGTAAAAATGCATGTTTTCCCTCAACTTCAGGGACGAGTCACGTTTCCCATTTTGAAAGAGACTCCCTGGCAATTTAAAGGTCTTAAGGCGATCGTGTTTTAAACTCTGATATTACGAGTTTTTTTTGCGGAAGGTGTAGGAAAAAACATTCTGAAAACTGACAGAAACCCACAGGGGCGTCCCACGTTATTAACTCTCCAATCCTTTGATCTGAAAACAAAAATCCGCAAAAGATTCAATTTTTTATTTCATTTTGGAACAAAAATAAATTTCACATTTGACACCAAAAATGTCAATCAATTCACGCTTTTATTCGGAAAAACAGGAAAAATAGATTCTACGATTTTATAAGCGGAATAATGAAAAAGCAGAGTTTAATTTTTAAATCGTGTCTTCTAGTACATTTGACATGACAGAAAGAGATTTATTATGTTTTTAACGATAAAAGGTCTTTTAAAAAAAATATTATTGCCGTTATTTTAAATTCTTTTTTATGTCATCCTAAAAAAAGTAATTTTTTTTTCTACCCTCTTTCTCTATTTTATGGAGGCATTTTTATTTTATATTGTCCCGTTAAATCTTGTGAAAAGGCTCAATGAGAGACTGGAGTTGGATTCACAAGTTAACTTAGCCATTTGGTGGAAGTCCCCTCCGACCTAAACTGCCCTCAAAACTTTTCGACTTAATGTACACAACTTTATTAGTTCGTGAAACAATCGACTGAATTGATTAAATTATAATTTTAAAAAAATTCCACAATTGAAGATTTAGGGAAAATATGATGAAAATAAGTTTTCTTGAACATTTTTAATCAAAAAATGAGTCTTGTGAGCCATTTATGGATTTAAAAAAAGTGTTTTTTGAGCAATTTTTATGGAGAAATTTTGATTTTTGGTCAGCCAATGATGATTGGCTCCTCTAGACAAAAAAATTTATCCAATTTTAGCAAGTGACTTCCTAGTGGATTTCGGTTGAATATTGCATAAGAAAAACCATCTGGATTCCACTAATTTTTTACGATCTAAATTTAAATAGTGATGAGAGCAATTAGGTTGATTGTTTGGTGAGGGAGCGTAAAGGATGATAGAAGGGAGAACTTTCATTCCCTAATCTGTCTTTCCTATTGTTGTTATACGTAAGCATTATTCATAGGAATTACTACATTTAGCGAGGGGGAGAGAACGTCACATTCAGCTGATTTTCATCCTTTCTAGAGAAAATGTTTGTTAAACATATCTCGTAGGGTAACTTTTAAACATTTTTTTCAAGGCGGTCAGCCTGTTTTTGTTATTTTCCTCATTTTTTATTCTAACAAAAAAGAAAAAGCCTCTTTTCACGTCGGGACATTTTTCCTCATCTTAACTTTTAAATGAATAGAACTCAGAAAAAAGTTTTTTGTTTCAGACAATTTTAAGACGCTAAATAAATCAGCCCCGTTCGAAAACTTTGTTAACAGGATTCGAAGTAGGTCTTAACAAAAATGTGGTCTCGTGGTTTTTATTTGAACCATCAACATTTTTATCGGTTGATGGCACAAATCGATACTTCTCCCCGAAACTACCTTCCCGCATACTCGGAAAATCATATGTACTTTCAGGTACAGCCGAGTAAACACCCTATTTATCAACCTGATAGAATTTTTTATTTACTTTTGTCTGCTTTAATATTGATTTTGCGTTAGCACCGGCGTATATTGGATTTTGATCCAACAGGCGGATAATTTATTAATGAAATTGCAACCTGTGAAAAGAGTTTTTTTTTTTCTAAATAAAGTATAAGCCTCCTTCTTTTCAAGATTACTTTATCCACGTCTCCCCCTCTTCCATTCATCATCTTTGTATAATTGACGTATCCCAACAAAAGAAACCTTTTGAAAAATTCAATATAAGAAAAAAATAATAAACAAGATAATTTTTAATAATTAATCTTTTTTCCTTTTTTAAAAATTTAAAACCAAAAAATGATCAAAAGGTTATTGAAAGGTGCTTTTCAACCTTTTGGCCGTAAGCAATTTTTTTTCCTCCGACTTTTTTTGTTACGGGTCAAAGTAACTTCTGCGACAAACCTAATTACCTTGTCGTTTTAAAAGAAGGGATAAAAAAAAAGATATAAAAAACTATTCCTCCGCTTGGACTGTAATGCCGGTAATTTTCTGGTGAGTTAAAGGAACTGGCACACATCATTATCATTAGCGAGAGGCTCTTTCTACAGAAGTTCCATCCCCAGTATGCTAATTCTCTTTTTATATTTCAATTTCAGACGCTTTTACAAAAAGGACGATCAAACAGAGGACAGTTTTTTTTACCTGGAAAAACTTTTAATTTCCATAAACAAATTGAAAATTTCAAAAGCATCAAGCTTATCATTAAAATGGAACTTGCAGTACAAGATAATGGAAAAAAAGGATGATTTTGATGTCTTTTGATTTTTAATATGTCTTTCTGTAGATTTTATATGTGATCAAAGAGTTTTTGGAAAGTTGATCTTTGACAGAGAAGGAACTCTTTGAAGATAATTGTCTTTGACAATTAGGGGTTTTCCAAGGACGTGTAGGAGGGTTCTAATCTAATTACCGCCTTTTTTTCACGCAGAGAAAACAAAATTAAATTAGAAGAGATATTTTGAAAAAAATCGATAATCCGTTTTCTTACAAGGCAATAACCTTTTGTATCGCTTAGGAGCCGGGCTTGTATTGCGGTAAGGATGTCAAAGGACGAGGAGGACGACAGGCACTGATAGTATTAACGAAACAGAAACGAAAAGGGTGCTCGATGGGAAGGCCCGGCTTTGTTGCACCCGAAATTTGCATTTCAAAAGGTCCGATACAAAGTTGGAGGCATTATGCGTGGGGCAAATTGAATCCGGCCTCGACCTCTCTTCCCCTCTACCCGCAGTATCCCTTCACCGATCCGGCCATCAACAAAATACAGGTCCCATTAACGAATCATAAACCCAACCCTATTCAAAAAACCTTTTATATTAAATTGCGCCAAAAGTTAATCTCTAAATATTTTCAATGACCCTAATTTTGGTAGACTTTGAATACATAAATTATCAAACAATTGAAAATTTTTCATTATTCTTTTGCTTCATAATTTTTTGGAACCCTTTTCCCTCAATGACTTCAAGACATCAAAACTGTTTCATCCACCCACCATCAATCCTCTATAAGTCATTTTTTTCTGTCGTTTTTTCGGGTTTAAAAATAACAAAAGAGGAAAATTAGAACTCATTAAAATGAAAACTCGTTATTTAATAATGATATACGATCTCAAAGTTAAATATATTAGATGATGAGAGAGAGGGAGAAAAAAAAAAGAGTAATTAATGGGAAATGTCAGTCAGTTTTGATTTATTTACGTCAAGGCCTTTTTAAACAAACGTTGAGTCGAATCCTACGGGGGGGCGATGGAACTTTTTTAAAATTCATCATTGAATTAAGTGAAAAACCCGTTTTAATTTATCAGGACGCATTATTTGGTCATTTATGTTAAAATTATGTTTACTATATCTAAAGATAAAATAAAAGTGGCTTTAAAAATTTTCGTTTTAAGATAAAGTAAAAGGGAAAATGGAGGAGGTGAACACAATTTGAATGTGTTAACTAAAGACCGCATTTCGGAAACTACTTCTTTTAGGCCTCAGAGGGTTTAACTAGTGGTTTTTATGGAAGAGCAGAAGAATCCGATTACCACGAGAAGCAGAATAGAGTTGCAAGAAAATTGTGAAATGGGGGTTTCGAATAGAATAAGCATTCAAATTCTCGTCTTTCAAGTTCAGTATCATCGATCGTATATTCTTCAATTTCCATATCAAAGCCATCTGCGAGTTGTGCACATCGGAGACGGTAAGTTGTCCAAAATAAGATAGACGCCGGCGAAATCTCGAATCCAGGGAGAAGATTTATAGAGAAGTGCCTTGTCACGTAAATCGCTTTTTAAGAAAAAATATTTTTTTCCCCAACAATGAGGGAGAATTTAGCAGAAAAGATGGCAATCGGAGATTTAGTCAATTTGATAAACGAAATCGATAAGAGTCATCAATCTTGGGTGTTTTGGGTGGGAAAAAGAAGCGGTTTTTGGCGTTTGAAGGGGGAGGGGGGGCGGATGTACGCCACAATTCCTCCATTTCCTTCTATGGACGAAAACAAAGGTGAGTACGTTTCCTGTCAGATTCCCATTGATAGGTGAGGTCCAAGGACGGCACACCTCCGAAGAAAGTCGAAGAGGACAAAAGAAAATTGAGAGTGAGAAGAAAAAAAAAGTTTGAAGACCCTACAGAATAATGATGGCTTATTTTAAACAGTCAAATGACCCAACAAAACGTGGGAAAACAAAACTTAGCTACGAAAAAGTTCATACTTCCATCGTCATTACCTTTAAAATTTAAATATATCATTATTTTTTAGCCGTCAAGGAACACCTCAAGTTACATCGCAATTGAATAAATGGTGTGATTCAGCAGTGCGCCAAGAAAAGCACCGGAACCTCTCGTCTGATTTTTAACATTTAAAGCCCTTTTTCTGAGACTACTGAAGTTGTTTTTCAAGAAAAGAAATCCACTTAAAACGTGAAGAAGGATCCAACAGAAAGAAAGAAGAATTCACTATAAGATTTTAAAGGTAAAAAACGATAAATCTTTGAAACTTTTTTCGGTTCTTATATAAATCATCGATTTCAATAAAAGGCGTCAACGTTCACGAAAAGAGAATTTCGATAAAAAAGTGTTTGTCCGTATCTGACAGTTACTTCCATAGCACTTCTATTCATCGGAAAATTCTTAAAAAACATTAGATTTTTTTTCTACGACAAACTTGACCTAATTTAAAGATGAAGGTGTTGGAAACATTTTATTTTTTTTTCGTTTTAACAACCTTTTGAATTTTAGGGTGTCCTCATAGACACCAAGCGTTTAGGAATTCAATTCTGGTTCAGGGTGTCCTGATTTAAGTTCCCCCAAATTAATAAATTTTTTTAATTAGTTAATTTTCTCCCTTTGTAGGGCTTCTGCTACAGAATTGGTTTCGTGTATAAATAAAGCCTTGTGACGAAGTAGTGGGGTGTACTATGACGATACGGGAAAGGCCGGAAGTGGATTCGGGGCTTCCTGTGCCGAAAACATTCAACTTCATTAAAATAATACGACGAATAAAATTTTAAACCGAAAAAAAAATTTAATCCAACTCGTTTTCCGTAAAAAAAAATCCCGTGTTTTATGGACGAAATAATAAATTAAAAAGACATAATGATAAGTTTCCTTCGGGGCTATTGTTTCGCAATTTGATGGCCTATTCATAGCTTCCTCTCGACTACATTATTTACACTTTGAAGCCGTGGAAAACAGCTCAAGTCATGTTTATTCGATAGGAGGCCGCCCTTTTACACAACTCAAATGGCACCCACTTGGCCTATTATTTAGAAACAGCTTTAAAGATACGTCGCGTTTTAAAACAGAACGGACCTTTTATAAAACGGCAAATTTACACAGTCCTCCGTTTGCTCCAATTGCAATATGGCCTCTAATTTATTCCTTTCAATATAAATCTGTTTAGCAAAAGTGCCATTGAATAACTTGGTTATTCCGCTCAGTTTAATTTCTGCTTAGTTTAAGTTAAGATTGAATTACCACCATTCCATAAATTCCCATCTAAATTATACTAAATAGACTGTAGGTTTTAAAAGGATTGGGTCGAAAAAAGTTTCGTTCTAGTTTTTGGGTCGTTTTATTTCGTTGTTATCGGACGGAAAAATTGTACTTTTCCTTTTAGGGATTAACCGGCAGAACCAGATATCGACGGAAGTGGCATACCACGGTTCACCGACCACCGTTTTTCCTGTTTCTAACCTCCCACACTCGGCGAACCTAGAATAGAAGCGGGGGTCGCCATATTTTGCAAATTAATTAAAACATGTATTGTTTCTCGTGTCTGAAAAGTACTTAGCGGCCAACGGTTTGAAAAACGGGTCCTGGAGCGAGCGAGAGGGCGCGAAAAAGAGGTTCTGCATATGACGTGTTCAAGTATGCCCCATTATATTTATAACTGACCCTCTCCAAAAAAGGACACATCATTTTTATTATTTCACCCTAAAAATTTTCCCTTATTAAATTACATTTATGGGGAATTTTCGTTGAGTTAGATTGGAGGGGAGATTTTCCATTTATGGGGAGTTTTGGTTCTATAGTGTTAAGCTGATAATTATTATGAAGTTATACAAGCCAACTAAGTTTGTACATTATAGCCGCTGGGGTCGCCGCCTCTTCAACTTCTCTCCTCTATAATGCTCGTGATGTAACGAGCCTCTCCCGTGATCCTTTGTTTCAGCTTTAGGCGTCAATAAGCCGAGGACGGAACAAAAGCTTTACATACTTAAAAAAGACTCCGGCATTTCGCTTCAAAACTACATTTTTTTTACTTCTGAAAACCCAGTAAAATTATTCGTAAAATCGATACAGAGAGTCCAATCTTTTTAAGATATCCAAAATCCGTTCCGACTAAAAAATTATACAGATGGCACACTTCGTTAAACCTCACGTGCCGGCATGAAGATCGCGCTCTTCCTTTATTAAAAAGCGTTAATAGCAAAAGGAGCTATTAGGTTAATTAGACGTGTAAAACCGAATAAGTTGTGATTTCCGGACATTATACACACGGGAGAAAAAAAATGAAAAAAAAATTATTTTAAAGAAAAAAGGAGATTTTGATTACTATTATTTTTATATCAAGGCTTTCTTAACATTAACTGTTTACCTCACCCACTAGTTTGAAATTTAAAACAGAATAGAAGGAACGACCTTGAACGATATCGACATAGGTGGCCTTTGTTTTTATATCAGGTTACGTTTCTAAGTTTTTGAAAAAAACAATTTTAATTCCAAAGTTTCTAAAAATCGATGGGCACAGGTGGGGGACTTTCGCCATATTGCC
>JACGAQ010003130.1:0-32682 GCA_014119065.1 Orius insidiosus | reverse complement strand
GGTGATGCTTGATTCCATGAGAAATTAATCCGTATTTTGGCTCTCCTGAAACCTAGGAAAAATTACTTATCCGGTGTTGGAACTAACGCGACGATATGTTATCGATTACTCTGAAATCCCTAAAATTTTTGAAAAGATGTAGGCTTTTCATAGGGCTTCCTACCTCATTATTCTAAACATTTTGGAAATTTATCACTGATAAAAAGCATTTCAGGACGCCGCCAAGGGGAGCTTTGAAAACGGGAGAACGGTTGCAGACCGTATAAAACACTAAAAGAAGACCTGTATAAAAGTTGAAGTCGATCGGTATTCGGTGTGCTGAGATCCAAATACCCGAAAAACATTCGTGAAGAAAACTTGGTACAGTTTGTACCTCGGCGGGGCGGAGCCTACATAGATCTGATTTTCACCTAATAGATCTCATCCTTTCGTAGTTATCTTTAAAATTTCAAGAACTTTTTTTTTCAAAATTGGCAGAAATGGCACAGATGCCTGTTTAAAAACTTTAAAGCATTTTTAACTTCTTCAAAGAAGATATTGCGGCACCCACCATGTTTAATGATTCCAGATATTCAAAAATGATCATTACTTTTTTTAAATTTAATTTTTTCCAGTGCCTCTCTTTTATTAGGTAGATTTCGAAGAAATCTTTAAAAAAAAGTTTATGTTCATGTAGGGAACCTATCCTCCCCGCTGAGAAAGAAAGGAAATTATTAACATTTGAGAAATTCAGTCGTTTATTTTTTGTATGAAAACTTAACAAAAAAGATAGGAGAGACCAATGAAAATTATTTACAAAAGACTAGGTACGGAATTCTAGATTATTGAATTTGAAGTTTGTAGTTGTAGTTGGAAGGCTGGACGTAGTTATCTTTCAAAGGTGGAGAAACGGTTGATTTAGCACCAGCCGGGTATTTCTGTTGGTAGATCGTCTGATAGGCGTTGTACTGCGGAGTGTAACCGTTGTATTGGACCTGAGGGCTTGCACGGAACGGCTTCACCGATTGAATCTGCTGGAGATTGGCCGGCCTGTATTTCTGTCCTTGAAGAACCAAACCGTTTACGTCTTGTTGGAAAAGGTACGGAGAAGGGATCAACATGATAGGGAATGGTAAAGGTTGATGTTGAGGGATATAAACAGGTTGTTGGTTCTGCTGAGCTAAAAGAAGTTGTTGGTGATACCCGGAAAGTTGCGCCTGGCTATATTGAGGATGAGAGAAAAGTTGTTGTTGTGGCAAATATTGTTGATATTGCTGATATTGTGGCGTCTGATACTGATTCGGCGAAGGGGCCTGATATTGAACCTGTGGCTGCTGTTGCTGCTGATTCGCCTTCAAATTGTCCCTTTCGATGTCTTCCAAACGAATTTGCCTCTCTCCCCCACTCTGTCCTTTAATAACAGCCACGCTTCCAACAAGCAAGACGATCTAAAAAAAAGTTTAAGCTTTCTATTCCAAAATGACAATTTAATAACTTCATAATGAAAAAAAAAGGGCTACTTTTTTTCAGGATTTTTGCCAAGAGAAAGTGTTTTATTTTTTGCTTTTTGAGCGAAAGTACTGGACATACGCGGTGATCATCCGAAACCCGGCTAATCTAAAGACTGGTTTCGGACCTTCAAAAAGGAATTTTACACTTTACCGGTTAAACTGTTTTCATCATTACTTTTTAAATGGGAAAGATAAAAATAGATCAGGAAACCCTCCAGATTAGATATTTACATCCTTTCCTTTTTAAAATGCGTTTCTTTTGATCTTTTTACTACCTCCGTTTTTCTAAATAAAGCTTTTCGCTTGCTTTTTCCTTTAATTGTATTTTTATTTCATTTTCATGTTGTTTGGAGGGTGAAAAATTCATCGTGCTAATTCATAAAAAAGCCAAGGATAAATTAAATTGCAAATCACGGTAAAAGGACATAATAATGGGGGGGGGGGGATGAGCGTTGGGTCTAAAAAGACCCGACCAATGTAGGATTGTATCCTCTGCTCAATTTATCATTATTATTAAATTAAGCAAATTAAGAAAAAAAAAGACTTAAAAAAATGGGGGGGGGGGGAATACAATAAGTTCATTACAAAAGTTTAAAAATCTGGCGATTGTATATTCGGCGAATTTAATGACTTTACCGGGATACAGACATGTAAATTCGGCCAACTTGTGGAACGAGTGTTTTTGTAAATTCGGCCAACTTGTGGAAAGTGTTTTTGTAAATTCGGCCAACTTGTGGAACGAGTGTTTTTGTAAATTCGGCCAACTTGTGGAACGAGTGTTTTTGAAAATTCGGCCAACTTGTGGAACGAGTGTTTTTGTAAATTCGGCCAACTTGTGGAAATAATTGATATGTAAATTCCGCCAATGTGTAAATATGCTTGTATATTAACTTTATCGATTTTGACTGCTAATTGGAATTAACGAAAATTAAAATAATACAAAAATTGTTATGAAAAGACATTTCAAAATAAGATTATTCAGTTAATTAAAAAGAAATAATAAATTAATTAATTTTATGAATTCCGCAATTAATTTAATAAGAAGCGTAAGTTGTTTGTATTCGAATTTAAAAAAAAAAAAAAAATCTAGCTAAAACATGTAAACTTTAAAAATTTGTAAAAAATAAGGTTTTTATTTTAAATTTGTTTTTATTGGTATATTTTTTGAAAACAGACTCGCCTTAAGCATTAATTGGCCGAATTTACTTGCAAGCCTAAAACCAAAGTTTGGCCGAATTTACTTACTCGTCAAGGGTCAGATTGATACGGGCAGGTATAGGATTGGCCGAATTTACCAACTCGTCAAGGGTCAGATTGATACGGGCAGGTATAGGATTGGCCGAATTTACCAACTCGTCAAGGGTCAGATTGATACGGGTAGGTATAGGATTGGCCGAATTTACCAACTCGTCAAGGGTCAGATTGATACGGGCAGGTATAGGATTGGCCGAATTTACCACCGCCCTAAAAAATCATCCCCAGGACCAACGCCTAACCGGGAGACATACGACTCCGTCCCGCCCCTCTATTAAATCCGAGGCAATAATCCGTTTGCAATTAGAGAGGCTTAATGGTTTGTCAAGATTCCGTCCCGTCGAGTGGGGGACCCGCTCGAGTAGAAGTCAAGATTCCGTCCCAGGGACCTTTGGCCACCTTAAGAAGTTTTTTGGGCTTATATTCCTCCCGCCTTGCGACGTTACACTAACATTTGAAGAGTTGAAAGCTGAAAAACCTATGAACAATAGCGTTTCCCTCCTCTACTAATCCTGCATCCATATGGGCTGACCAAAATTCAGCTCTCAATCTTACCACAAACTGCTGTGAAGCGTTCCACCGTCACCTTGGTGACAGTATGACCACATCTCATCCCGACATCTACTCTTTTACGGAGGCATTAAAGAAATTTTAAAATGAATTATATGTTAAATTAAACAGTAGGGATGCTGTCCACAGATTTCACGACCTCAATGTTTTGGCCCGCCAAAAAGCGTTAAAATATCAAATCGACTTGTTTAAATCCAAAACTTCAAATAAAAATACAAGAGCCGAATTCATTGCAACTGTATTCAGCTTTTATGCTTATAATGGCTTATAATTTTAAATTTTACCATTTTCTGTGCGGGACGGAATCATGACTTTCTTAAAAGCGGGTAAGGGAGGTAGCGGGACGGAATCCTATGTTTCTGCTAAGCCGGTAAGGGAGGTAGCGGGACGGAATCCTATGTTTCTGCTAAGCCGGAGAACTTTTTAATGAGGGTCCGGGACGGAATCGTAAGCCTCCCGCCTAACCATAAGGCATAAGTTAAACGACAATTTTCTTTCTTCTTGCTTTTTTTTCCATAATTGAAAATTTCCAATATTCTATAAATTATTCATCCAAGATATTATATCCAATCAATCAAATTTTAATTTTTTTTAATACCTACTCTTTGAATGAGAAAAACTTTAACTTATTGTTAATTAACACTTTTGATCTCGATAAATGCTAATATTTTTAAAATTAATTGGTTAAGTTTAATCCATTTAGGTGGTGAAAACTAGAAAAACTTTGAAGGGTTGAAATTAAAAATGTTACAATATTAAAATAAAATTTTACTCTAGGTGGTTGAAAAAAAATTAGATTTTTCCCCTGGCACCCTTAAAGCACCCAAGTCAACTTACCAAAATCTTCATGTTTACTGATTGAGCGTATCTACTTAACTGTATACATCTATTGAGTCGTCGGAACTTTTATATAGGAAGGTGGGGGTTTCGTCTCCCGCCCTGATTCGGTTTCACTTTCTTTTCGAAGGACTCCTTCGGCTTCCACCGGCTCCTCGCGAATCCAGTCCCTGTCAAAGGTCAAAGCACGAAAACTCTTCTTCCGACGAGGATACACCCAGCCCGAAAAGAAAAAAAACCTGAAAATCCTTACGCAACTCCCGTGAACTACTTTTATTCACCCTTTCGCATTAAATAATGCAAAAAAACCAATTTTATAATTTTTAAAAATATTTAATTCACCAAAAGGTTTTGCAAAACATTTTTTCCATGTCTTTTCTAAAGAATAGACCGAAGGAGTGTTTACTTTCTTTTTTATTTATTTTTATTTTATACAGGTTGTTCCAACAATACATTTTATGACGTCTATCATCGTCCGCTATATTTTCATGACAAAATGCGGGCGTTGATCTAAGGCCGACTTCCGTGAAAGGCGAACCTTCAACGACTTGAAACATCACAATTTAAATAAAGTTTTAACTTTCTTTCAGAAGGCCATAATTTAGTTTGACATTTTAAATTTTGATTTTGTTTTTTATAATAAAATAAAATAAGACACCCGAAAACCTTTCTAATAAAGGAAATTGAAGAGACAGTAAAAGAAAGGTAGCCAATTTAATTGTGGGTGAAAGGATTTTAAAGAGGCTCATCTTCAGGCCCTTCCAAACTAAACAAAGTCGATCAATTTCAAAAATCACTTCGAACCTAAAGATTGAGCAACAGCAGTCACGAGCTTGAAAAATTCACTTTCAGTCTTTCATTTTTTGTTTACTATTTACTGTTTTTCTACAGCTTTGTTCCAACCGCAGTTTGAAACTGATTTGAAACTCCTGGAACATGCGCAAAAGGATCTGCACGTTAAATATGACTTCAGATTTGACGGAAAAACTAATCGACGTCAATATGACATCCAAATCCTTCTGCGCATGCTCCAAGAGTTTCAAACCAGTTTCAAACTGCGGTTGGAACAAAGCACGAACCTAAAGATTGAGCAACAGCAGTCAAGAGCTTGAAAAATTCACTTTCAGTCTTTCATTTTTTGTTTACTATTTACTGTTGTTCTACAGCTTTGTTCCAACCGAAGTTTGAAACTGATTTGAAACTCCTGGAACATGCGCAAAAGGATCTGCACGTTAAATATGACTTCAGATTTGACGGAAAAACTAATTTAACGACGTCAATATGACGTCCAAATCCTTCTGCGCATGCTCCAAGAGTTTCAAACCAGTTTCAAACTACGGTTGGAACAAAGTAAATAGCAGTTTCAAACTCCTGGAGCATGAGCAGAAGGATTTGGACGACAAAGTCATATGACTTCAGATTTGACGGAAAAACGATTAGAACGACGTCTAATTTAACGTCCGAATCCGTCTGCGCATGCTCCAGGAGTTTCAAACTGAGGTTGGAACAAAGCTAATGTATTATCCTATTACGTCCGATTTTTAGGAAAGGGTGGAACCCCATAGAGATCAAACCTATTGCATTAACGGAAGTTTCCCCGGTTATTAACCAAGTAATAAATATAAGGTTTCTTACTACACAACACTGGCTTCAGATAAAAATTGAGGAAGTGTGAAAATTGCGGTTTTTCTTAAGCTTTCAGTCTAATTTTTCTCAGTGCCTTATTTAGACTTGACGAAAAATGTCCGTTAACTTCCAAACAGAGGCTGACCAATTTGCGGTTTTAACACATTACGAGATCCTTGAAAAAGAGATTATCCACGTTTATATCAAGAAGGAGGGTAAAAAACTGTTTAGATTTTCTGGTTATGCAGGAGAAAATTTGTAAAGGTTCGCGCTCATTATGTGGCGGAAACGGGGCGGAAATCGGAGAGAAACAACAGCGGATTGAATTAATTCTAAGTCGCTAATGTGTCATTTCGGTGCCGTGAGAAAGTAAGAAAGTGGCAAAAGTCGAATCTTTTGTCTTATTTGGAATTTTAGATTTTTTTTCAACTCCCTATAACTTGCAATTGTGGTTTCCGTATTTGGTAGTTATTCCCTTTTCAATTTTTAATTATTTTCCGACGGTTTCTCTGATCACTAGTCTGACCATAAGATGTCCCGGATAAAACCAAATATTATGATGTCACAAGCGAATCAAATCTATTGCGTCCAGCTGTTCAAAATCTACTTTCCACCATTCTTATCCACGAATCAACAATATCGAAGTTGGTAGAACAGTGAACGAGATATTGTGGATTTTGTAGTTTAGGCCCTAAGCAAAGTACCAAAACTACAGGGCCGATTTTTAAAAAAGTGCTAAATACCATATATTTCGTTAACCTCAACGTAAAATTGCTGCGGTCATCGTTACAGCTTAAAAAATGAAAGCAATGTCGCAATGATCTCATCATTTTTTACTTATTTTGAATAAAAAACAAGCTAAGAAAAAAATCATCAAGACTGCATTCTACGTGAAATTGCCCGAAGAATCTGAATCTGCAATCAAAAATAAGGGTTCCAATTTAAGTTAAGGAGGTTTTGGCCATTTTAAGGAAAACTATGCGTTCCGAACGTTCTGCGCATGCGCAATCGAAAAACCGTTTTGAAATTCGTAATCTACGCTCAAAATTATGGGGGGGGGGGGGGGGTAACAATAACTTGCTTCTAAAAAGTGGACTAAAAACGCCAAAATCTCAGTAAAATATTTTTCCGAATGCTTTGTTTCTTAACATTTTATGTAAATTATTCGCTTTTTTTAAAGTAAGGAATTCACTTTCAAATAACTTAGACTAAAAATTAAGGAAAGGTGAAAAAAACGAGAGTTTACGTTCTTAATGGCAGGTCTTGAGGCTAATTCTACGTTTTTGCACCTTCACCTTTTATCTTCGGGGTATACAAATTTCTTGCACTTGGTTTAAAATTTTTTAATCATCCGGGTTTGATGAATCCAAAGATTATCTGAGATTTTTTTAGTTTATAAAAAAATAAGGAAGAATCCTTAGGAAGCGAACGTCTGAAAATGTCAGACAGGTAGAAAAAATTGTTTCCAGATGTTTTATTACGATTAAGTAATATGCCATAAAAGCACGGTTATCGGGTGACATATCGTAGGAGCCCTCGGTGCAAATGTGTTGCACAAGTGGTCAGCGATGACCGGTGAAAGTACCAGGCGGGCGAACCTCTGAGGATCTCTGGGCGGCTTCGTACGACTCGAACATCCGCAAGAAGACGACCGAGTTTCACTTTTAATCATTTGACGGAAACGGGAATTCTTCTTTTATTTATAACTTAGACTAAGAAATAACAGAAGAAAAAAAATTAAAAATTCCGCCGTCGTTGGCAGTTTTTTCATGACTCTCCCTGTGGCAATAATTACATGAAACTGGGAATACAAAGGTCGAGCATTCGATTCTCACTCTGGGAAGTCCCTGCGTTTTCAGGATGCTCAGAATAGTCAGAGACTTAAGGGAGGCTTTCCTATCATTAAGGGACCTTCTAACGGACACTTAGGAAACTTCATTAAGGGACGCTTTCCTAACATTAAGGGACCTTCTAAGGGACACTAAGGGACACTTCAATAAGGGACGCTTTCCTAACATTAAGGGACCTTCTAAGGGACACTTCATTAAGGGACACTTCATTAAGGGACACTTCATTAAGGGACACTTCATTAAGGGACACTTCATTAAGGGACACTTCATTAAGGGACACTTCATTAAGGGACACTTCATTAAGGGACGCTTTCCTAACATTAAGGGACCTTCTAAGGGACACTAAGGGACACTTCAATAAGGGACGCTTTCCTAACATTAAGGGACGCTTTCCTTACATTAAGGGACGCTTTCCTTACATTAAGGGACGCTTTCCTAACATTTAGGGACCTTCTAAGGGACACTAAGGGACACATCATTAAGGGACACTTCATTAAAGCGACGCTTTCCTAACATTAAGGGACCTTCTAAGGGACACTAAGGGGCACATCATTAAGGGACGCTTTCCTAACATTAAGGGACCTTCTAAGGGACACTTCATCAAGGGACACTAAGGGACACTTCATTAAGGGTCGCTTTCCTAACATTAAGGGACACTTCATTAAGGGACACTTTCCTATCATTAAGGGACCTTCTAACGGACACTAAGGAAACTTCATTAAGGGACGCTTTCCTAACATTAAGGGACCTTCTAAGGGACACTAAGGGACACTTCAATAAGGGACGCTTTCCTAACATTAAGGGACCTTCTAAGGGACCTTCTAAGGGACACTTCATTAAGGGACACTTCATTAAGGGACACTTCATTAAGGGACACTTCATTAAGGGACACTTCATTAAGGGACACTTCATTAAGGGACACTTCATTAAGGGACACTTCATTAAGGGACACTTCATTAAGGGACGCTTTCCTAACATTAAGGGACCTTCTAAGGGACACTAAGGGACACTTCAATAAGGGACGCTTTCCTAACATTAAGGGACGCTTTCCTTACATTAAGGGACGCTTTCCTTACATTAAGGGACGCTTTCCTAACATTTAGGGACCTTCTAAGGGACACTAAGGGACACATCATTAAGGGACACTTCATTAAAGCGACGCTTTCCTAACATTAAGGGACCTTCTAAGGGACACTAAGGGGCACATCATTAAGGGACGCTTTCCTAACATTAAGGGACCTTCTAAGGGACACTTCATCAAGGGACACTAAGGGACACTTCATTAAGGGTCGCTTTCCTAACATTAAGGGACACTTCATTAAGGGACACTTTCCTAACATTAAGGGACCTTCTAAGGGATACTTCATTAAGGGACACTAAGGGACCTCCTTTGACCGGTTCCGTATGTTCAATATAGAATTCACGTCGCGTACTATGTCTGTAGGTTGCGAACTTAATCCCAATTCAACTTTCCAAAGAATTCTAATACTCCCGTAGGACTCGTGACATTTTCGACGCCTCCTATACAAAATTTCCGAGTCGTTACGGAACCACTAATCTCTCTCTTTTATATTCAAATTTTAAAAAATAAAATAAAAAAAACGGGAAATTTGAACTTAGGTCCGACTGGTGGGAATGGAGTGTGCTCTAAATCTTATCTACCGAGTACGATTCGCCCAACCTTCATCAAATTTTCACCAAATACTCCTTATATCCGATTGGTGGGAATGTAGTGTGCCCTAAATCTTATCTACCGAGTACGATTTGCCCAATTTTCACCAAATACTTCTTATATCAGACTGGTGGGAATTTAGTGAGCCCTTATCATATCTACCGAGTACGATTGGCCTAATTGTCACCAAATTTTCACCAATTACTCCTTATATCCGACTGATGGGAATGTAGTGTGCCCTTATCTTATCTACCGAGTACGATTGGCCCAATCTTCACCAAATTTTCACCAAATACTCCTCATATTCGACTGGTGGGAATGTAGTGTGCCCTAAATCTTATCTACCGAGTACGATTTGCCCAATTTTCACCAAATACTTCTTATATCAGACTGGTGGGAATTTAGTGAGCCCTTATCATATCTACCGAGTACGATTGGCCTAATTGTCACCAAATTTTCACCAATTACTCCTTACATCCGACTGATGGGAATGCAGTATGCCCTTATCTTATCTACCGAGTACGATTGGCCCAATATTCACCATATTTTCACCAAATACTCCTTATATCCGACGGTTGGGAATGTAGTGTGTCCTGAATCTTTTCTACCGAGTACGATTGGCCCAATCTTCACCAAATTTTCACCAAATACTCCTTACATCCGACTGGTGGGAATGTAGTGTGCCCTAAATCTTATCTGCCGAGTACAATTGGCCCAATCTTCACCAAATTTTCTCCAAATACTCCTTACATCCGACTGGTGGGAATGTAGTGTGCGCTAAATCTTATCTACCGAGTACGATTGGCCTAATCTTCACCAAATTTTTACCAAATACACCTTATATCCCATTGGTGGGAATGTAGTGTGCCCTAAATCTTATCTGCCGAGTGCCTACGATTGGCCGAATCTTCACCAAATATTCCTTATATCCGACTGGTGGGAATTTAGTGTGCTCTAAATCTTATCTGCCGAGTACGATTGGCCGAATCTTCACCAAATTTTCACCAAATATTCCTTATATCCGACTGGTGGGAATGTAGTGTGCCCTAAATCTTATCTGCCGAGTACGATTGGCCCAATCTTCACCAAATACTCCTTATATTGAATCCTTATTTTGTGATACCCTCCACGTCGGGTTTTTGGGGAAGGGTCTTCCAGACCCCATAGGGTCAAATCGAATATTAATCTTTACCGATGTCAACTTTGTGTGATTTTTTTCGTTGAAAAATAAATTGCTTAAAAGTAGATTTTCTAGATAAGTTACTGCAGTATTTTTTTTAAATTAAATTTTTTTTTAAATTAAGGGTTAAAATTAATTATTTAATGATAAACAAGTCATTTAGTTATCAATTATAAACTATGACTAAGAATTTATAGGCGTTACGTGATTTTCAAAAGACAATGGATCTCATTAACTTTGTATTTTACATAATGTAATGATTTTCGATATTATGTTAACAAATTAGAAATTTAATTATAACGCCCCACAATAGATTTTTTCCTTCTCCATATTTAGGTGAACCCAAAAACTCTCCTTTCCTTAACAAAAAGGATACCTTAAAGAAGGTCTCCTTTGCTCCACGTGTGTAAACGTCACTTTCTTTGAAATATTTGATATTTTGAGATGTAAAAATAGTTCTTTGAACAGGGCGTGCATACAAAAAAGGACTCGATTGTTATCATTGTCGGAAGAAAGTAAAACGGTTTCTTTCTCAGGTGGACACGAAGCTGTTACGAAACGTTGAACTTGATTTTTTTCGGCAACAAGGTCGAGTCACTCCTCTCGCAGTGATTTTTTTCCCGAGGAACACATGCCGTGAGAAATGGGAAAGTCGGGATTTGCAACGAAATAAAAAAAGTAAATTGTTTACCATTGTCCGGAGATTTTTTTTTCGTCTATACGTCGCTTTCTTTGTTCAGATTATGTCACTAGAAGTTCAATTTGTATAAACTATGAGAAAAATTAAAAACTCTCTCACAATTCGACGGACAGGTGAAATTTCAGATCGGGATTAACGTCCGACGATGTTAAAAGGTCATCCGGGCCCGTCCGATGTATCGCAGGCGCTTTTAGAACCGAGTTATTAAGATGAAAGCAAAGGATTCGACCTCCACGCTTACGCAATCCGCTCGGGTTATCCTTCGGAGAAAGCATTTTTTATGTAGCAAGGACGAGCTAGAAAGCAGAATCCAGAAATGGACAAAAAAAGTTTTTTTTTTTTTTCATGTTAATTTTATGCGTGTAATCATAATTAAGGAACCTATTGTCACAAAAAAAAAAATCAGATTTTCACGGTTTCGCTGTTAAGGCCAAAGAGATGCCCGTGCTCCCGTTTTCAAAGCTCCCCTTGGAAATGCTTGTTTACAGGTGTGTAATATATTAATCAGTGATTTCTGATTAGTTAGATAAGTTATCGATTACTCTGAAATCCCCCATTTTTTTGAAAAGATGCTGGCTCTTGAGGCTTCCTCCCTCACTTTTAAAATGTTATCACCGATAAAATGTTTCGGGACGCCACCAAGGGGAGCTTGAAACAGGAGGCGCTCAGTGTACATCGGAGGGGAAGTTGATATCACAACTTTTTCTGGCTGCAGTAAAAGGATTTTTGCGAGGCGGGGTGTTTTTTACAAAGAGCAAATTTTTACATAACGAAGTTTACACATAAAATAAGTAATTTGAGTCGAGTTACGTGAAATACGGATTCGGAATGAAGAGTACGGAGAATGTTTGACCCCGATAGGTCAGATTTTCACGATCTTTTTCTTTCACTTTTGCTTTTTTTTTTGTTAGCATCCGAAGAAAATTCAAGAAGCGAATAAGTGGTAAGCGATGATTATTACGGCGAAACTCATCACTTATCGCCTAACAAGCGGGGGAAAAAAAGTTACAACTGATGACTTTACTTTTTGATCGATTTTGCGAACTTATTCCATAATTAAGGATTATGAATGCTAATATTTTATATCAAACACTTGGCATATTATACCCGAAGACAACTTAAAGAAGTTATAGTTTTACCCTACATTTCGGGTTTTTCAGGAAGGGTCTTGTACGCCTTGTAGGATCAAATCGATTATGGATCTATATCGATCTAAACTTTGTCTGTCTGTCCGGCCGTCCGTAGTTCTTAGTAGGGGTTTGAGAATCGGTTTTTTTAACTTCCTTAAAGAAGTTATTGTGATACCCTCGACGTCGGGTTTCGGGATGGGTCTTCCAGACCCCGTAGGGTCAAATCGAATATTGATCTTTACCGATCTTAACATCGTCGGTGGTGCCGGCCGGCCGTAGCATTTTTTCCGGAACACTTTACGGCCCAGTTTTCATCCGATTTTCACACAAATTTCTTTAGCCGGAGAGCAATTATGAATCAATGGTGATTTTGAATTTCGAAAAAATGGCGGAGATATGTCTGTTTGAAATTTTAAAAAATTCGCTGAGGCGGAACCGGTGGTCCGATTTTCACCAAATTTTCACCAATTACTCCTTATATTTTTTAAGAATTTTTGGTGTAAAAAAATGGTTTATCATTTGTAGGGAGAAATTTCATACTGATACTTAAAAAAATTTTCGAAAAAAAACTTAAAAATTTTTCAAAAAAAAAGTTAGACAATTTAAAAAAAAACTTCCCCTCCGATATACCCCTCCGTTATACTTTTTCCTCCGTTATACATACTTCTTCCTTCCTCCTTATACTTCCCCTCCGTTATACTTCCCCCTCCGTTATACTTCCCTCCCTTATACATCCTCCCCCCCCCTATAGTTTCTTCTTTAAGGAAGTTCCCGTCGGGGCGAGCTCCAGACTAGTTCTTTTCTTTCTCCACCTCCTTCAACGGTGCCTGCGGCAAGGAGGATGCTAAACACGCAAACGTTTCGGCCTTGCGGAAATGTATACCGCAGTAACATATTTTCTCTCGTTCTTATCAGGAAAACGAAAGAAAAAACTCTACGTTTATCCGTATGTAATCGGATCCATCTTCAGCGATTGTAATACTAATTCTTCTCTCAAAGTTTTTCATCTTCAAAAGACCTATCTACAAATAGAAAAGATTGTGAAAAGTTGAAAATTGGGTTAAAAATTTCGGCCGGGAAGTGTGCAAATCTGAAGTGAAAAATCTGGAGGTGGCCGGCACCACACAAACCTCATATAACAGTTTAATGTTGCAAAATAAAGAGAGTTCTTCAATCATTAAATCCCAAGCACACTCAAAAGGGGAATTTTGCATGTTGGCAACATTGTTGTAACAACCTCCTGTAACCAACATTCAACCTTCTTCTTTTTAATTTGTTTTCATTTCTTAGCACGTGTAATATTAATTTCTTCTTAATCTTTAAGTTGTGCCCAAAAAAAACTGGGTAATATAAAATTTTCTATTCTGCATTAATGTATGTATTTGCAGGCTCAGTATAAATAGTTAGATTGCCTCTTGGTGAAAAAGGGAGAAAGTATATTTTTCAAATTTAAACACCCTTAAATACGCTTGAAAAATGAACGTAGAATGTCATTTTTCATTTTTTTAGTTAAAAACTGTCTAAACTTAGCGAAGGAAGACATTGTCTTACAAAAAAATTCTCTGTGTGTAAAAAACTAATAGAAGGATAATCCTAGGAAGAAGCTTGAAGATGATTATAACTTTTAAGCAAGTTCTGCAAGACTCAGGCTATTTCAGCTCATTAAGCTTGTATTCTAAGCGTTAACAGCTTCTTAAGATTGACTTTTAAGGGATTTTAGCTTGAATTTGACCAAATTTTTTGTAATGAGAAATTATTGGATTACCATATCTGGTTTTGGGGAGAGGATCCTCCCATCCAGCCCTCACTAGCTTTTCCTGCATATTAGCCACAATTTTCTGCAAATATTCTCAGAAGCAAAGATGTTCCTTCTTCCTACATTGCAATCTTTCAGAGTTTTTTGCCTGTTTAGGGATTTACGTCCTGTTTTGGTGTAGCCCCGATACAGCGTGTCCCGTTTCAGCGCCCAAGGGTTAAAAGTCCTAGATCAGCACCTATTATGCTAGCAGTCCCACTTCAGCGCGTTGTGCAGCCTGTACGATTGGTGCTTATGCATTTCGGGAGCATTCATCAAAATGCATTTCACCCTAATAATATAATGCAGAAAAAATCTGTAGTTCACCATAATGCAATTGAACATAACTCTCTAAAAGCATTATGGTGAACTGTCAAGTTTTAAGGTTTTGACGTCTCGCCATATTCACGTTTTTAAAGGCAAAATAGGTCTTTGGCTGTCCCTAGTTTTATGGTAAGATGTATATGCCTGAACGACTAAAACAGTTTTATGGTGAAACGACATCTTTAAAATGAAGTTTCCTTTATGTTCTGCGTTATGTTGAAAGACAAATTTATTTCAAAACATCAAGTGTTAAATTTCTTTATGGTGCGATGTCATGTTCAAATGCATTATGGTGAACGTTTTCGACTATTGTCTTTATGTTGAGTTGCAGTTTTATGGTGAACGGTAACGCGATTTCTGCTATTTTATGCTCAAATGCATTATGTCGACAAATATACACTTTTTTATTTTGTACGGGTATTGATAAAATGAAAACATCCTCTATTTTATAGACTAAAAAATGGAGCTTTAAAGGCTTGATTTTTCCTCTAACTGATTTTTTTTCTTCTATTTCAGAAAGATGGCGAAGACAAGTTCGAGGAGCGGCGCTCCCAAGGTTCAAGGGATTAACCGCTCCAAGCACAGTATGAATCCCGAGAGGAGTTCTGACGGATTAAAAGGCGTTTCCAAAGCGAGGTCAAAAGGGACGATAAAACGCCTTCAAATGTACAGAAACTTCAAAGCTGTTCGGAATTCCAAGGGTAAAATCGTCCGCCCGGCCCCTTTCCAGGGTTGGGTTCCTCAGGCACAGTCGCACGTGTTGAACCCAACAGAAAATGGTTTGATAACCCGCGTTATTAGCCAAAATGCTTTGCAGAATTTCCAAGATGAAATCGGGGAGCCTTAAAGAACCCCTACGACGTCGTCATGAAACCAACACAACTCCCCATAACTCTTCTCAACGAAAAAAGTAAACATTCCAGAGTCCACCTTCTCGACACGGAACCCTTCCGACATTCGGAGCCAAAAAATCAGGAAAAGACCCAGCTTAAGATTTAAAGATGAGAAGCATCTTTCAGAAGTTATCAAAACTGAAAATGAAAATTACAAAAATGATGAAGATATAGTAAAAGAAGACACCGGAGAAAAAAGGATGGCCAAAGAATGGGTCATGGGTGCCGGACAAAGCAAAAGAATCTGGAATGAATTATTCAAAGTTATTGATTCTTCAGATATCCTGTTGATGGTTTTAGACGCCAGAGATCCCTTAGGGACCCGCTCTCACTACGTAGAACAGTTCCTACGTGAAAATAAACCTCATAAACATCTTGTTTTTATACTAAACAAAGTTGATTTAGTTCCCACATGGGTTACACAAAGATGGATAGCCATTTTATCATCTGAATATCCAACTATTGCCTTCCACGCTTCATTAACTCACCCTTTTGGAAAAGGCTCGCTTATAAATTTACTGCGTCAATTTCCAAATTACATGCTGACCGCAAACAGATAAGTGTGGGCTTAGTCGGATATCCTAATGTCGGCAAAAGTTCTGTCATAAATGCCTTAAGATCGAAGAAAGTCTGCAAAGTTGCACCTATCGCCAGAAACCAAGTTGGTACCCAGGGCGATGTACCTTTCACGAACTGTATAAGCAGCTGATTTCGGCTGCCGGTTCCTTGTAAAAACGCCTTGGCACACCTTCCTGGTCTAATGTACTCTATCAACAAAAAGAATAAGTTTTTGAAAAATTAAATTTAAAAACCTTGTGGAGTATTGAAATCTATGAAATTCCAGATCAACTCTCCAATGAAAAATCCGCTAGACGTAAACAATCAAATGCTTTAAATGTTCTTTGAATAAATCACTCTGATATTCTTCACTCCACATAACAGAAGGTAGCTGAAATATGTCTTTAGTCTTAAAAAAACATATTTTCTGTATTTACAGAATGAAATCCTGAAATAGAACCAGCCCCATATTCAGTTAGCAGTACTGGTTTAGTATTTATCATGCCAATTGGACATCTCCGTAGCGACTTGGAAAGCGACAAGTTCTAACTTTCCACTATCCTGATACCAACCGCTGTACCTATTCACTGACACAACATCAACGTGTTGCACCTAAAAAAATTATTTTAATTTTCTTAGCATTTCAACATACAGCTTTTTCGTTTCCAATTTGCTGACTAGTAACAAATGTGACTGGTCTTGTCGGATCTAAAGACTTCACAAACGAGACAGTGCTCTTAAAAAACGTTTAGTAAATATTACGTTTTAATATATCTTACTTAAAATACGAATCAGATTCTTTAATATTAGATTGAGGTTCATTTGCTAACGACCACATAATGATGCTTGGGTGGTTTTTAAATCTTTCCCAAATCTCTTTTGCAACGTTTTATGCTTTTCCAATATTAGATCATTAAATGAGCTAAAAACACAAATCAAATTAAATCTAAATATGATAACTAACTTTAAACTGCATGCTGGAGTCTCCAGTATGACCATAATCCCATTTTTGTCTGTCAAGTCTAAAAATTCTTCAAATATGGGTAATGAGATGTCCTTATTGCATTAGCATGAGACCATTTAAAAGATTTATGTCTTTAATGAGATGAACATAATCAAACCCTCTTCCTCTTATCTGGAAATTTCATTTAAAAATAGTTTTAAACAATAAAAATATCTGAACCTCAGAATCCTGGTGCATACCAAACCCTCGTAAATAAATTTTTTCATCATTTATAAATAAAGAGTTGTTGTTCCATTTTAAATCTCTTATTCCCACCAAGGTTTCAACTACATCTAATTCTTTTGATCTTTTAAAATCGCCTAAAGCACAATAATATCAAAAAAATATTATTACTCTAAATTTGTAGAGTTTTCCTGATGGCTTATTGTGAAAAAATGCCACCAAAGTTGAGGATAATGGACTTTGAATGTTCCTTCGCAGTCTGGTTTGGTATCAATCAACAAGTTATCCGGGTCGTACAACTCGATTGAACAATTGACGTTTGATTCTTTAGGTTCAAAATTGATTGTATAGTTGAAATAGCCGTTTTGATCACGGCCTGTTTTAGTGTCGACATCTTCGATATAAATGTGATTCGTAACGTAAATTTCAACGTTTCCATTCAACCCTGAGTAGTCAAAATAGTCGAAATTGTGATGGTAGTTTTTATATCCAGGAGGATAGCTAAAAGTTAATAGCTCCTTTAAAAAGAAATCCATGAAAATCGTTCCAAAAAGTACAGTTCACAAACTGTTAACTTAAGATTTTTGTATAGCATAATTCTTTTAAAAAAATACCGTTGTGAATCATTTTCAAAAACGAGATATCCTTGAGGAATTGTATTTCATTCAGTGTATTATTTATAGCCACAGTTAGAACGTAGTTTTCAACATCATGCGGTAAGCTTTTTGTCAGATCGAACTCAAACGGAATATGCCCACCTTCATGTTCTCCGACTAAAATACTGTTTATCCACTAAAACTGATATGAAATGTGAAGATTTTAAATTTTAATATTTACCACCATAGTGTAGTAATGAGCTCCTCCGATTTTCAATACAATACGTTTGTCGTTTATCCATATTAAAGGGATCTTAATGTTCTTTTGATACCAGACCCAACCAACATAATCACTTATTTTGCGATCCACAGTGATTTCGTTGTAACTAGAAGGGACAGGCATATCCAAAAATTCATTCTGAAAACGTTTTAAATGTAAAGGTTAAAATTAAAAAATACCAAATAAATTTTGAAAAAATTTCGTTTAATGTACAAAAGGAAATTTTACATTGCTTATAAGAAAAAGAAGTTGAAAAATTTTTAATTTTTAAAAAAATACTTACATCGCTAAAACGAGAATTGAACCATTTATCACTGAGACCGCGATTGCTTTCATCTAATTTAAATTGCCAAAGTCCATTTAGAGAAAGGAAAAACGCGTGCCCGAATCACAAAATGCAGAATAAAAATTTAAATAAAAAAAGACTAATAAGAACATAATACTTGTTAGAATCAAGAAGTCGATCTAAACTAGAAATACTAATCAAAACTATCTTAGCTGACCTTTGATCATAATGGACAATAAAAATAAAAGGGGGGTCAATGTTCCTTAAAGAAAAAAATATTAAAATTTCACTGAGGAAGAATCCAAGAGTTGTTGTACGGATTGTACGCTTGGGGAGGCTGTTGATAAATTTGAGGCGGAGGATGTGGAGCGACAAATTGTTGCTGGAGGGTTGCGAATTTGGCGTCGACATCGGTGGCGGGTACATATGCTGTTGCTGCTGCTGCTGTTGGTAAATTCCCTGAGCAGCCATTTGTTCTCCATTAAACGGCTGCTGTTGAATTTGTTTAAAATTGTAGTTCTTCTCCGTTTTCACTCGAACTTCATTCGCACTATCAAGATCTGCGATAAAATTAATATTTTTATTTTATTAAATTTCCCTACGTGAAGGCCTTCCCTTTTAGGTTGCTCAGGTTTAAAGTCACCTAAAACAGATAAATTATTAAATACAATTCCAAAAAGCTCAAAACATGTTTTAAAAAAATATTATTGGCCAATTAGATTTTTTTACCTCTTTGGGAATCAGTTTGTTGTACGTTCAGCTCGTTCCTCCATTCATCTAAAAACAGAGAGATTGATAACACAAACATGTGCAACCAAATCAATACATTTGGGGAAAATATTCTTATTTCATTATTTAATGAAAACAATAAAGCTTCATTAAAAAACCTTGTAGGTACCACTGAAACTATCAAAAATGAAGTCTGTTATACACCTAAAAAGATAAATTGATAGGTTCAAAGGTACTTAATCAAACAATCCCAGGAGCGTTTAAAATTAAAAGAAGGGAAAAAACACTCCCTGGATGAGTTCAAAGGAAATAGGCTGTAAAAAAAAAAAGTAAATTTGTATTAAAAAAATTGTCTGCATTGTCTTTTCTAGAATAAAGTTAAACTAATGTAAGCTAAAAATGCAAACAATTTTTAAGCAAGCCTGAAAAAGAAGAAGTAATGTAAAATCTACGCAAGTACAAAACAGCTGATTTTAATTTTGGTTGAAAATTTTCAAAAAATAATAATTTTATTATAGTTAAAAAGAAAAACTTGAATAGATTAAAATCAACTTTTCTGTAAAAACCCAGGCAAATAAAAAACGTTTCCTTAAAAAAAATTTTCGAATAAAAAAACAGGTTTGGATGAAAATTCAACCCAAAGGCTCTCTCAAAGTATAATTAGGTTGAGCACAATTCACCCAAAACTACTCGACAAATGATAATGAGGATTAAAAAGGAAATTATTTCATTTGTATCTATGAAAAAAAAAACTATCATGACTTTTCACACATTTTAGGAATTTTTTAAGGAAACTTAAGTTTTATTTGCCAAGGCTGCAGATGATTGGCCTCCAAAGTTTTTCGTAAGGTAAAATGTCAAAAATTTAAAAACTTCTTTAATAACACGAAATTGTTAAATTTTTTTTAATGTACCTAAACCTGAAATTAAGAAAAAAATTATTAAATTTTTCACCAAAGAACTATCATTGCACCAACATTATTTTTTAAGCAGTCAAAAATATTGCTCAATAAGATGTTAATGTATAAAAAATCTATATTGCAATTTAAATGGGCCATGTTAGTTCTTGTTTGAAATTATATACAATCGATTATTTCAATCCTGAAAAAATAGAAAAGATTAGTATGGATAATTGTGCGGAGTTGAATATCTGAGACTTTTTTTTTTTCTCAAATATTTTTTTCCAAGCAATTTTACCTTGGGTGAATTGATTTTTCGGATGTACTAGGATTTTCTTGGGACTGCCCTGCCTGCTGAGGATTCACTCTTTGCGGGCTATCTCTGTAACATCCTTATTAGTTTAAGAAAGAAAGAAGAATGAAGAACAGAGGAGAAGATTGGAAAGTTAACTTTGAAGTTTGAAGAAATTCACCCAAAGTTTTATAGAAACAAGTCAACAATAAAAAAAAGTTTAACAAAAGCCATGGACTTTTGTATAAAATATACCTGAAAAGAGAGAAAAAAAATTATAACTTCAGTGGCGTATCGAGGGGCCCTCTAATTAAGAGTAAAATTATTAGTTATTATTAATAATTAAGAGTATATAATCTAATAATTAGGAGTAAATTAATATTAATAATAATAACTAATAATATTATCTTAAAAATGCTCAAACGAGCAGTGTTAATTCATTTTAAAAGATAACATTAAATTACAGCAAAGAATTTTAAGTAAATACGCCATTGAATAACTTAATTAAAACTATACATGCCAGAAAGTAACAAGTACCCAGAAACTTTAACTGGGTCAGAAGGAGTAGAAATAATGCAGTAAACTTTACTGCCTCTTCTATGCTGTTATATGTAGGAATCCTGAGATAAATTTTTTCAGGAGATGGACGACAAGTTGAACTTGCACTGTCAGAAACTTTCTCAAAGGAGAGAGATTTAAAGAATTTAATCGAATTAGAATGAAATTGCGGCCATAAAATAGGGCAAACTCAAAATTAAAAAACCCACAGCCTCGTAAAAAACCTTAATATTTGAGAACACGATTTTAGTTAAAAATTTGCTTTTCTGTAAAATTTTTGATGCATCCTGGAAAGAACATTAATAGGTAAATTTTAAAATTTTGGGTTTGTTCCAATACATTTTCTATTTTATCAATTATTTAAAAATAATAAGGGTTGCTGAAAATATTAAGCATAAAATAAGTACTGGAATAAACCTTGTCATTTTCAATGCAAAAAAATTGATTCATGCTACTAAAATTTTTTTTTCCTACACATGCCAAAACACTGAACATGTTAAAAATATTAGATTGTCCTGGAAAATAGATTATTTACAATAATAAATAAGAAATGAGGTTAAAAGAATTCTTACCCAACTCCTTTTCGTGAATTTTGTTGATTTTGATTAGGGCCTGGTTGTGGCAACGGCTAAAGAGAAATATATGGTTAGTTTCCTGTTTAGAAAGTTAAAGGGGCAACTAACTTGAAATTGATTCTGATCGCCATCAAATCGACGTTTTGACCTTGAGGAAGTCTGATTTGAACTTGTTGCTGAGAAGTGACTGAAGTGGGAGGGGAAGAGGCGACTGAAGTCGAACTTGAAGCTGTCCACTTATATTGGCCATACTCTGAACACAAGCTGCACCGCTGATTTGCTGTTGCATTTGAGGAGGGGTTGCGTTTAATCATCTGCTGATGTTGAGGAGCGAATTGTATCGGGGCTTGAATCGGCATAAGTAGCTGTTGCCCGATAACGTTTCCACCTTGACCGACAACCGGATGCTGCAGCTGAACCTGATGCATTTGAAGCGGCTGCTGTACTTGCTGTATAACATGTTGTATTTGACCAGTTTGCGGATTGACAATTTGAACTATCTGCGGTATCTGTTGACTCTGAGGAGGAGGCGCACGGATATTTCCAGTTGGCCTGACACCGGGTGGTTGCCCATATTGAACAAGCATCACTTGCTGCGGCTGCCCTGAAACTGTAGTTCCATCTGGACGAACAATATTCGGATACGCGATCTGCACCATCTGACCATTGCTTGCTTGCATGTACTAAAACTATCAATTAGAAACAAAATAGCCTAATAGGAGACAATTACTTGAACAGGATATGATGTGTGAATTATTTGAGGTTGCTGAGCAATCACTGAACCAGGCAAAACACCTTGCTGCAAAGCACCTTGTTGCTGAGAAATCAAAGTAGGTTGTTGCAACAAAGCTCCTTGATTACTTACAAACACCTAAAAATACATATTTAATAAAATGAAATTAAGTCAAACTAACTTGTTGTGTTTGAGATTGAATTTGAAAAGAATGAGGGGCTTGCTGAGCAGTAGGCCCTTGAGTTACAGGAACCTCTTGAGTCATTCCCGGCTGCTGAGCAACCAGCCCTCCCATATTCGGCAAACAAGGCATCTGCGGATTCTGTCCGTTACTCTGCGAAACTTGGATTTGTTGCTGCTGAGGAATATGGATTGTAGGAGGAGGAACTGCGATAGTCGGAGGCGGAACCGAGACCATCTGTCCAACAGACTGCTGTGTGTACACGGGAACCGTAACAGAAGCCAAATTTGAATTCACAAGTTCAGAATGTGGAGGATTGCTTGGTGCAGTCGAGTTCACAACTAAAAACAAATATATAAAATAAGCTAAACATTTGATTTACTTTGTTGTTGGTGAATTTGCAATGGGATCTGTTGCTGTGGCGGTGTCGGAGGTGGTTGTTGCTGCTGTTGTATTTGCTGTTGCTGTTGTTGCTGCTGCTGCTGTATCTGAGGCTCAAGGTGTTGAATATTGGCCCACTCTTGTTGAACTGTTTCGATAAGATTGAATGCCAATTGACGCCCTGCTTGAAGAACTTCATACTTGGAATGCCTATAAAAATAGAGGTTTGAATAAGATTTACAAGTATCAAGCACTTCCAAAGTTACAGAAATATCATCTATAACAACCAAGGGATTCGCTAGAAACTATGACTTACTCAACATATGAAGGGGTTCGATAGATTCTTGACCAGAAGCCTCAATATATCCCGATCCTTTACCCTAATCGTCACTATCGCACCCGTTTCATTGGTAATATTGCAAATTCGCACCGCCCGGGCCGACCACCTTACCGCGGACGTCGAAACTCGGAGTTGCGTGTTCAAGACCAATTAATACTTTTTCCTAAAAAAGAAGTCAACCGAATAATAAAAACCCTGAAGAAAACAACAAAAAATAAACAAAAAAAATACCCCAAAATTACGACTCTGAAAATAAAATTGTTTTTATAAACTTACCCGGAATTTAGGAGGGTCCATTCGTATCGGGGTGGGCATTTTTAGGCTTTTAATAACTCAATTTAAAACTCAAAGAGACTAGAAGAAGTAAAAAGGAAACTGGTAATATTAAGCTTTGTTAAAATCTCTTTTACCGATTTACAAACACAACAACAAAAGAGGTAATAACCTTTAAGTTGTTTCAAGTGTCGACTATCGTTCGTAGAAAATGAATCTACAGGGCACAAAAGTCGACATTTTCCCTAGTAGAGCGTTTTAAACTAAGCATTTTGTTCATAACCTCCAAAGCCATCGATTTTGCCGCACAACAGAGATAGCGTTAATATCGTATATTTCTCATATTCGTAGAAACAACTGAAAAACGCAGAAAGGCGGGAAAAAGTAAAACATCATCAAACAAAGGAAATAAAATCTATCGATTGCTTTGATCGATGGTCTTTTGGCCATTAAATTTTATTTTGGCGCCTTTATTTTTGCTGAAGTTTTGTATTTTTTCAGCTCGTAGATTTGTTGAACGTAAAACTGGAAGAATCAAAAATAACGAAAAATGAATGTCCCTCGCGCTTCAAAGACAAACAAAAAAGACAGAGATGTTAAAAAAGGACATAGTTTCTTTCAAACAAGTGCGTAGATGGGAACTTCTCCTGAAGATCTTCAGTGGACTTGAAGCAAAAACTCTCATTCAATATAAATTCTTTCATTTCAGTTAGACAAGGAGATAAACATTGGAATTCTCAAATTGTGACAAGGGCTCCTTACCAAAATCTTTTCGAATCATCAAAATATTTTTCTCAGCGCCAACCGCAGAGTACATCTCTTCAAACAATGAAACAGAAAGCTTATTTCAAATCGAAAGTGTGCAAGCGAGACTTTCCCCATCAATTAATCCATGCGATTCGATAATGAGTCGCCAGCGAAAAAAATAAGAATTGATGGAATAAAGAATTATCGAGTACTGAGGTATTAAATTACTTTTAGGCCAAGTGTTTGCTGGTGTTACCATACACTCTGAAACTCGTGGCCCTTTCTTAATTCTTATTACTTAAATTTCAGTCGAGCAGTTCTCAACTAGAATGTCCAAATTTGGACTTCTTTAACTTACAGCAACTTTCGAAGACAAACTCAACCCGAAGACTCACCAAAGTCTTTTGCTCATAACATTTTTCCATTTCAAGAAAATATTGAGCAAGTTCCCTTATCTAAATCTCCAGAGGAAGCCTTCTATACACCATCATTCAGGAACCAAGATTTCATGCTGAAGATACAGAAAACGCTTTTCAAAATTTCTTCCAAAAAACAGAGAAGAGCTTTTCATTTTTACAAATCCAGGAATTAATCCTCCAAATGAAAATAACCATAATTTCAATTCAAATCGACTTTTGAATGTGTTCGATGCACCTCGTTCTTCACCTTCAACATCTGAAGTCTTAAATGTTTAGAAATACGAGAAGAAACGATCAATCTTCCACAAACACGTATCAGAATAAAACGAATAACCCGACATCTTCAGTTTCCATAGAAGATCCACAAGTTATGATGGATTTACAAATTCGTTTCTTCTCGTCGTCTTCCTCAATTATCAACACCTTTATTCCAAACAAATCATTGTATTACAATAAAATTAATATGGGTTAATTACTGTTTTTCAGATCTGCCAATTCGAAATCTAAAGTTTCCACAACGAATAAATCAAGGACAACAAAAAGTTCAAAAGTTGGCTCAAGCGATTCTAGTTTGTGGTCGTCGCTGTAACAGAAGGAAGAGGATGCGCCACCGGTGAAGTCGGAATGGCATCGATCGATTTAAAAATCCAGTTTTGACTCTTTGCCAACTAAGCGACTACCAAACATACATTAAAACCATAACCAAACTTCATTTATATGAACCTGCTGAAGTACTATTTATTTTTTATTGATTAATTTCTTTTTCTTTTTAGATTGTTGTTCCAGACACTTTGAGGGTGCGAACTACAGCTCTGATTTGTTCAAACGTTTATCAAGTTATTTCAATTTGGTTCGGCTGGTTTCAGTAAAAAGGCAATTTTTTTCTGGACAAATGGGGATTGAACTTTAAGATCTCTATGCCTTGCAGAATATTCATCAGTTGAATTGATTACTTTAAGAAAGTAAAACATTTTGTTTATCAAGTTATTTATTTTTTTAGATTTTATGCCTTAGCTGCTTGTCGGCCTTGATTAAATATGTCGAATATGAACATAATGTTTTGTTTTGTCAAAAATCTGTAAAATTGTGTATGAATGTGCATCAGGGACAGTTTCTTTGGGTAAGATCTGTTGTATTTTCACATTTTAATGATGATTTACAGACTTAGAGACAGCGAGCAGATTAGAACTTGTTTTGTCACAATCTGATATGGTTTATCCAGAAAAATACAGCCTTTTTGGAACATTGAACAATACAGTGACGATAGGAGGGAAGAGAAGATTGAGGTCTGAAATCCTTCAGCCGTTCTCGACTCTTGAGGTGATTGAAGAAAGGTTGAATATCGTCTCGTATTTGATTAACGACCGTCCTTTTGAGTTCGATTCAAGCGGTCCTGGAAAAGTTCACAAACGTCGAACGCCTTCTCTGGCTTTGCAAGAACCACCGAATTTCAAACACGAGCAAAAAACAAGCGAAATACTCAAGTTACGTTTTAATATTGAAAAATACGCTAGAAAACGTCCCGCTGTTGAGAGACCTTTTGAGCGAAAGCCAAGAGAATTTTTTTACAAAAATTCATGATGTATGGTAAACTCAGCATAGCTAGGATTAGTTAAACTGGGCCAGAACAATGGAATCCCTTTGGCAACACTGGTTTTTTACGCTGAAAATTTTACTTTCTAGCCCAGTAAACAGCCTAGTTATGCCTCTGGATAAAACACTAGATTGAAAATAAAAATTGTAGTGTTGAGCGATAAGCGGTTTGAAGAGATGAAGCAACTTGTTGAAAAAACTATCCATCCAGATGCAAAACCTTGTAAAGGTATCAAGCGACCGAGATGAGCCGCTGTTTTTCAATAAAAGACAATATAAACGGACTTTTAGACGTCGCTCGTTCCACATATTCAAAACTTATCAACGAAGTTCAAGATATAATCATCGATCTTGCTACTCAACACGAACTTCCTCAAAATGGGGCAAACCTCAGACTTCGGATTTCATGCTTTGATGCAACTCACTAAAAAAGATGATGCTTCAAATTTAAGCTTTCCAGAAATCTTCACAGACGTAAAACAATAAAAAAAATTTTTATAAAATAATAATGAAAAAATTTAGATAAAACAAAAAGGAAACATTCTACATTTGTCGACCGATGAAATATTTTCATACAATGACAGAATAAGGCGTGTCGTCCAAGAAATTCAATAATAAGTAATATGTAAGTTCTGTTTAGTTGATAATTTTTTAATAATTTATTTAGAGTACTGAATGAACTGGTGGAAGAGCTGAAGCCAAATGTTGGTTGTTTGTATGTTTTGTGCGAAAAAGTCGCAGAACTCGATGTAGTGTGCAGTCTTGCCAAAGCGAGCTGTTCGAATAACTACACGAGGCCATACTTTGGTGATGTATGATATAAAAGCAGGACGTCATCCGATCTTAGATTACCATCAACCCACCAAGCCAATACCAAATGATATCGTAGGTTTTTTCATCATTTCCATTGAAATAAATATCTTTTTTTAAGTATGGTCAAAATAAAAAATTTTAATATAATAAGATGGGCCAAAATCAATGGCAACTGAAAATTGAAACAATGTTGTTTTGAAACTTTCCTTGTCCGTGTAGTTATCGAAGGGAATACAATTCATTGTCAAAACTTGTACCATTGGCCGTCAATTTTTCACGGTTTTAAGAGAATTTTTTTTTAATTTGAATTCATTTTCTAAGGAAGGAAAATTTTTCGTTCTGAATTATAATGCATAAAGGGAGAAAAGAGCGACCGAATATCAGCTGACAAGAGGCGGCAAAAGCTATTAATCTGTCTTGGCTGGGGGTTGGGGAAGAGAGGATTATAAATGGAACAGCTTCCTATGCAAGCGAGGGAGGGTATCAAAATTATAAAACCGGAATTTTCAACTGCTAATTTTCAACAACGCAACTTCCACATAATTATCAAAGAGAAATGAACAACATCAACACAAGTTTTTCACCTACCTCTTTAGACAAGATGGATGATAAAATATTGATTTTAGAAAAAAGAGGTACAAAGTATTGGGCCAGAGTTTACGTTGAAAATGAATCAAAATTCGATGAATTAAGGGAAGGTTAATTTTTTATTTATTGATGTGATTGTGGCTTATCGTGGTAATTAATTAAATTCAATTAATTATTATTTTTCAATAATGATAATTTTAATACTTTTTTTAATTAATTTTTTTAGCTTTACTGATAAATTTTCTAACCGACCATTTTGTGTGAAAAATTTCTTGATTTTATACCCCTTTTCTAGGTGCAATAAATGGAGTCATTAAATTGATTCCAATTGGAAAAATTAAGAAAATAAAGATTAAGAGACGAAAATTAACCTAAAACAATATACATAATATCGTCGCGTTAGTTCTTACACCGGCTATCTCATTTTTTAGGTATCAGGAGGGTAATAATACTGATTAATTTCTCATTGGAATCAATGCTTCACCTGTTGGCTAAATCGTGAACTACGCGTTTTCTGTTGGTAATAGGGTTAACTACCAACGGAATTCGGTTCCCACAAAATTTACCATAAAAAACAATGCAAAACTCAAAATTGATAAAAATTGAGATAGACTAACTCGACGATATACTCATGTTGTTTTCTCTTGTTCTCTCTTTCGGCTTGAATTCACCGTAATTTATAAAGTAATGCTCTTTAAATTTTCTTTTGTTTAATTCATAATTTACATTTTTTTTATTTTAAGCAAGGCAGGGGAGACAAATGAAACCAACTTTTACTTTCAAAAGGGAATTAAATGTTTCCGAGTATAATAATTCATTGACCCCAAAAAAACTTTTTTTTCCTTCTTACTCTTCCTCTTTCATTTTTTAATAAGGTGGGTATGTATCCTATGTATGTTGTTAAGGGAAGAGTGGAAAATATTTTTACGGGAGAAAAAACTTTATTCATTTACGTGTTACACTTTATAAGCAGTTAGGACCCTTGCACTTTGTTTTTTATTAATTTTTAAACGGCTCCTGTCGTTTTCGCTTCACGGATTAATATCCAATTTAATTCGAGATTAAAAAATTCGCGAGGTCTGAAACGGACGCTTTCAAAGGATCAATAACTGTTAATAGTACCAGTCATATTAAAATTAAATGATCACATTTCATCAAAATTATTAATTTAGGGATAGGATTTTTAGGCGATAAAACAAAAATGTACATAAATATTTAGTTAAAATTTTATAAATATTTAAAGTTAAAATATGAAATATAAAAATTGAATAATTTTGCATTTAATTTTTATTGCGTGTGTTTTCCGTCTAATTTAAACCAATAATGGATGACGAAATAACTGGGATAACGGGTATCTTAATGTACTCGCTTCGGCGGTACTTATTCGGGTATCTTAATCATATGAGGCGCTCCGAATACGAAGGGCGAACTCGACAGGACAAATTTTTTTTTTTCATTTTCAGATTCTAGACCTTTTGAAGAATACACCCATGTAATTTTTATATTGATTCTTTTTTCCCCTTTAAAAATACGTAAAAAACCGATATGCGGCAAAGCTCTACTCTCAACCTTTTTTATTTAATTTTTTTTCTTTTCGAGATTTGGTGATTTTTAAAAAACCCTTTTCTCTATGATTCTATGATGATTTTGATGATTCTAAAATCTCGCCACGAAAATTCCAGAGAGTGACTTTTCTGTCGAGTTCGCCCTTAACAGAAAACTTTAAAATGCGAATATCTCGAAACTACGTTTTGTCGAGTTCGCCCTTCGTTCGGAGCGCCTCATATCTTCCTCCATTATTGGTTTTAATTTAAGTATGCCTTCGTTCGTCTGAAAACCCCGCCAAGTACATACTTCGGGGATAAACTTTTGGAACTCCTTCTCTTTCGGCTAGTTGTTCCTCGATCAGAGACTTAAGAACAACTGAGATGAGAAGATTACAAAATTAAATTCGGGCTTAATAGTGAAAAACATTTCCGAGAAATTTCAGGATTCTAAGAATCATTAAATAACCAAGTTATTTTCTAATCTTCCACGAAAGATTTGTTGCATTCTTCTTTAAAAATAAAAAATTGTAAAATATAGACTAATATGGACTAAAAACATTTATTTTGATGATAATATAAGGAAATATAAAAATGGTTCAAATTGTTGTACAAAGTATTAAGGATGCGTGAAGTTCATGTACATCAAATCAATTTTGTGAAAAAATCTAATTTGTGTATATTATACGTATGTACCTGATACGGAATTAGGTTAACGTCTTTGATGGTTTTTACACAAATACTACTACCATTTACACTCTAAGAAAAACAGGGGTTTAATTTTTTTGTCGAACGCATTCAGGACTAAAATTGAACCCTCTAAAAAAAGATAGAGAGTGGAGATGTTCTTTTTTCTCTACGTTATTTCAAACGTCATTTTAGTTGATGGTTTTGAAGTGAGACGTGTGCCGAGAACTCTTTCGCATTACAATCCCGAAGCCCAAGGTATAAAAATTTTATTGAAAAATTTCTTTTATTGTCTTTTTAAAAATATAGTATGTGAAATTGGATCAAGGGATGAAGGGTTGTTTTTTAAAATCTATTATTCTAATTATTTAATTGATTAATTTCATTAATTTGGCACTCTTTCCATATTAATCACGTTCATAAATGGTTACCAATTAAGTTTGCGTTTTAATTTAAATTCACCTAATTATATTATTTTTAAACTTGGAAAGGGTTTTACTTTAATTGGTTCTGGAGCATTGATTTGAGGACTTCGACAGAATTTTTAAAAAATATTAAAAGAAGATAAATTAAAACTTCATTAAGATTTTTATAATTTTTAATTAACTAATTAACTAATGGGGTGAAGCCGGAGCCCCCGATGCATTGTACTGCCTTGGATAATAGCATTAAGGGCGATCACCTCAGTCTTACGAAAGGCGTAAGAAACTTTCGGGGGATAAAGCAGTTTAAACTGTCACACCTTAGCCGAACTCGAAAAGTGAATATGAGAATTACGTCTACCTCAAGCGATCGATACAAGTGAAAACTAAAACTTTGATTTAAATTTATCACTGTAAACCTTTAAAAACATCGGTGAAAAGCCCTTTGCGTAACATAAAATTCCCTTGACTTTTGGCGAAATTCACCGCTTTAAAACAATTTAATTAAAACTAATTAAATATGTAGATTTTCCGATCAAATAATAAACCAACAATAGAGGAAGAAATGACTTGATGATTGTGATAGAGGGAATAGCTCACCTGACGAGGCTTTTTAAGCCGAAACGCGTCGTGAGATACCCGTTATCACAGTCATTTCTTCCTCTATTGTTGGTTTATTATTTGATCGGAAAATCAACTATCTTGCGGAATACAGACGCAATAAACATTAAAATCTTAAATATGAGGCGCTCCGGGTACGAAGGGCGAACTCGACATCGGACAAATTTTTTTTTCATTTTCATTCTAGACCTTTTGAAGAATACACCCATGTAATTTTTATATTGAGTTTGCCCTTTTTCCCCTTTAAAATACGTAAAAATCGATATGCGGCAAAGCTCTAACTGCGATATCCGAGCGGGTACGAAGGGCGAACTCGCATCCTAGTCCACTACCCCACTCTTTTTCCGGGAGCCCCACTCCTCTTGGAACAGCTCACCGCCACGAAATAAAATATATTATACATTTTGTGAATTAATAATCGTAAAAAATATTCGAAAATTTTAAAAAAACCCTTTCCTCTATGATTCTATAAAATCTAAAATCTCGCCACGAAAATTCCAGAGAGTGACTTTTCTGTCGAGTTCGCCCGTAACAGAAAACTTAAAATGCGAATATCTCGAAACGTTTTGTCGAGTTCGCCCTTCGTACCCGGAGCGCCTCATATGTAGTATGATGTACTTAAAGAAAAGAAAAAGGATCGGAGTCGATTGGATTTAGAAAATCAAGGTTACAACTTTAGGTCTGACGTCATCATCGGGTAGGTCCGGTTTTTGTGAGGAATTTCAAAATCGGGCGTTTTTCGAAGTTGGTTTCTTTTTAGACGTAAAGAAAATTTTCTATATCGTTTTTATTCTCATTGCTCAGGTTTGATTCCTGTCCGATCTTGCTTTATTGTCTTTGACGTGCAGGATTTTGACTTTCTTGGGAAAAATCGTGACCTGTTGCTTCAGTTTGGACCAGTTAATTTTCACTCTCGGTTTTTTGTCTTTCTTCTTCGGTGGTAGATATTCTTTTGTTCGTTCTCTATACTTTCTTCTGGTTGTCGGACGTATACGACTTGAAGAGCAAGTGCAGTGATAGTATCCAATTTTCCAAGAGCTTACTTTGTCTTTCTGTTGCTGTTTCAGAATCAATCAACTCTTCAATTTCAACTTCCGGAATTTGCGATTGTTTTCCTCGGAAATTTTGTTCTTAGACAGATTATTAGTATTACATATTATAGGATTACGTAAATAAGACGGTTTGATCTTTGTACGGTCGCGGGTCGCTTTGTTCTTGGGGAGGCTGTTCGTACCTTTAACTCAAGCAGCCTTGTTATTCAAAGTCAGTGATTACGAGTTAATTAAGTCATCTGTTTTCATAAATGTGACGTATGGCGGAACGTCACTGTTGATGTGGCCCAAGGGAAAGGGAAAAACACAAAAAATCCCTTTATCTAAAGACCATTTTACCTGAAAAGATTTTTATTTTTATTTTTCTCTCTAAATATGGCGGATGAAACTGTGAAATAAAGTCACTGTGGCGATATTGATCACAAATTTAAGCTTACTTTAGCTCCTATTTTGCAGTTGGGGGGAAAAAAACCTTTTTCAAGGTCCAACACCCTTCCCTGGACTGTCCCACGGAATTCACCCCGCCTTCAACTGATCGACCCCCATAACTCCCATATACATCACCATGAGAAAAAAAAGAATAGAAATCCTTTGAAAAAAAAGGCAGGTGCATTTCTTTAGCCATGACAGAAACTAAAAAAAAATTTTTTTTCTTTCATCGCCAGATGTAGGAAAATTAATTAAATTTTCAACAATTAGTACCAAATGAAATCGAATTACATATAAACAAACCACAATCACTTTGAAGCTCTCCATCATATTATATCCAACAGTCATAACTTGTTTGTTGAAAATTGGGTCAGGCCATCAAAAATTCATCGCACAACATATTCAGATATTCATACTTTTTTGAATACGACTTGTGAACGAAAAGATATACAATTTTGATACTATAGGACTTTAATTTTAGAGTTAAAAAAAACTTTTTTTAACAAAAGCAATGTTAACTCGAAAGCAGCCATGCTAGTAGTAGATTGACTGTCCCCATTACTCTAGCTTTACTTGGGA
>JACGAQ010003129.1:0-32712 GCA_014119065.1 Orius insidiosus | reverse complement strand
AATATTATGTTAATCTGTGTATAATATAAATTTCGATATAAATAAAACATTTTATAACACTTGGCTCTCTTTTTCTCGTCCATTTATCGCAGGCGATAAATGTAAAAAACTTTTACGATACCTGAGGGTAAAAAGACTATAAATTTATAACTCAATTAGAAGTCAAATGTATTACAAATGTTTAGAGAAACATGTTAAGGGCAATCAATTTCTCTCGCCTGTGAAAAAAAGGACGAAAAGAGAGAGGAAAAAAAAGCACCTGAAGAGTGGGTCCTTTACGGGCGCCTTATAAAATTAATGCCGGATAAATCACCCCTCGGGTGTCATTTACATAAAAATTATAACTCTTCGGGATTCCATAAAAAAAAGGAAGAGAGAGAAGGTCTTGTTTAGAACATAAAAGTTGTCATAAAAGCTTATTTATCTTTTCCCGTATCACCTTCTTCCACGCAGGGATTAATGGACCATTGAAGATGTTTTAGCCTGTTTTATTGTTTTTTTCCGGTTCCGATAGTCATCTTTACTGAAAGATATATGTTTTTTTATTTACTTTTTTCATATATAAAAATAAACACTTTAAGAATCCAGAGCTACTTTCATAGTACAATTTTTTAAACAGACCAAGTGATGAGGAAGCAAAGAAGCTCTGATGACGTCATGAGTTGTACCTCCTTTTTTACTTCCTTAAAGAAGTTATTGTGATACCCTTGACGTCGGGTTTTTGGGAAGGGTCTTCAAGACCTCAGAGGTTTATTCGAAATTGATCTTTACGATCAACTTCGTCTGTGGTGCCGGCCGTCCGTCCGTAGCATTTTAGCACGGCCACAGTTTTCAACGATTTCACCAAATTTTCTTTAGTTGGTGAACAAGAAAGTAAAGAGGGCGATTTTTGAATTTCCCAAAATGGCTAAAATGTCTGTTTGAAATTTTAAAAAATTCGCTGCTGCTGAACAGTTGGTCCGATTTTCACCAGTTTCACCATTAGTACGAATTTTTGGTGTAAAAAAATTATCTTTTTTTTTTACATTAATTGTCATTTAGTAGGGAGAAATTCACACTTCCACCCGGGACGAGAGGGACCTCCCTTGGGCAAAAATCCCATTATTCTACCTTGATGCTTAAAAAATTTTCGAAAAAAAAACTTAAAACATTTTTTGAAAAAAAAAATCTCCCTCCGTTATCCCCCTCCCTAATACTTTCCCTCCGTTATACTTCCCCCTCCATATACTTCCCCCTCCTTTATACTTCCTCTCCATTATATTTCCCTTCTTTATATTTCCTCCTCCGTTATACTTCCCCTCCCTTATACTTCCCCACCTATATTTTTACTTCTCTTTAAGCTTCTTTAATTACTGTGTAAAGTCGTAATATCCTCGTTGACGTAATGTGTATTTTTTCCGTGTGTAATATATGTTTAATTACTAATTAAATTTAAGGACATCACGATTTCAAAATAATTCCGTTACAGGGAAAAAGAGCACAATAATTTTAAATCAATTATTTTCAATCCTCATAAAATATAACAGGAATTTAAAAAATGCAAATAACACATCAGAACTCGTTAGCGTTTTAAAGGTGCTACATAAAATATTTTATGAAAATCGATGAGTATTAAAAAAAGCCCCCTCGTCCTTTCTTCGCGAGGCTCTTAGTTGAGAGTCAATGAGGCTTCAACCTCGGGTTGATTTAGTAAAGCCCTCTGGAAAAGGTGCCTCAATTATACCGGGATCAAATAGAGGCTGGCGTGAGGGTAATATGTTTTCATATCATTAGCTCTCCGGCGAACAGTTTATCACCGAGTTAAGGAGCGAGAGGAGGCCCAGGTGTCCGCCACCATGATGACATGTTTTCTTAACCCTTCTCCTTCTTCCCAGACCTGTCCCGATCGCTTTTTAATACCTCAGGGGGTCAAAAACACCAATTTTTTCTTCCTTTTAACAGGTCCTAACTTTTTTTTTTTAAATACTTTATAATTGACTATGATTTATTGTTATAAGCTGCCGTACACGCAGGCTTTAAGTAAATTAATCATAAATAAGCGTCATTTTTAAAACTTTTTTTTCTTTTTTTTTAATTCCCAAAAACCTCTCTAAACAAATAATCACAGGAAGGTTTGGAGTTTCCTAGCCTCCAATGCTATATAAAATCGCAGGGAAAATTCGTTAATATCATTTTCGGTGTTTTAATACTTTTATGTGAGGTTAACCAATCTCATATGACGTCATTCGTTACGTAAGAGAACGAACGAGAGAATAATGGCGCAAAGACGAAGAGTAGAGAGATAGGTAGCGAGAAGGAAACTTCAGGGATGAAAGTAAAATGCTATGTTTGAGACAAAAACATGAAGAAATTAATTTGAGGCGCTCCGGTACGAAGGGCGAACTCAACAAAACGTAGTTTCAAGATATTCGCATTTTAAAGTTTTATGTTACGGGCGAACTCAACAGAAAAGTCATGCCCTGGAATGGGAAAAGGAGTGGGGGTCGTGGACTAGGATGTGGAGTTCGCCCTTCGTACCCGCTCGATATCGCAGTTAGAGCTTTGCCGCATACCGGTTTTTACGTATTTAAAGGGAAAAAAGGGCAAACTCAATATAAAAATTATATGGACATCAAAAGGTCTAGAATCTGAAAATGAAAATAAAAAATTGTCCGATGTTGAGTTCGCCCTTCTTACCCGGAGCGCCTCATTTGTAATCTGATATTTTTGTGTAAAATGATGGGTGTTAAAAACATCAAAGTATTACCCTAGCCTGCTTTTTATAACGTCTTCAGGCTGTGAGCATTTTTTTTGTCTTGTACTGCCACCAGTAAATCATATTTTATCAGTTCTAATGGTACATCGATATCTCACAGTGTTGCCCGTTGAAAAGTAAAATTTCTCATCAATATCGATTCTTCTATCGATAGAAGGTCGCATCGATGTCAGGAATGTTTCTTAAAACGCGGACTTAAGACCCAGCGTTACATTTCTTGGTTTAGGAGTTAGGTTTTTTAAGCCGCAAATTGGCTAAAAATCTCATTTTTCGAAGAATCTGAGTTTGGATTTTTTTGAAATTTCTCATCAATATCGATTTTTCTATCGATAGAAGGTCCATCGATGTCAGGAATGTTTCATAAAACGCGGACTTGAGACCCAGCGTTAGATTTCTTGGTTTAAGAGTTAGATTTTTTAAGCCGCAAATTGGCTAAAAATCTCATTTTTCGAAGAATCTGAGTTTGGATTTTTAAAGAAATATATTAACAGAATTCTTTATAATTAAAAGTTACAGAGGGAGAAAGAATGAAAAAAACGGATATTCCACGACCGGTTTCGGCGTAATACGCCTCATCAGGTGGACTATTTCCTTATTTTTCATTCTCCTACACTTTTTCAGAATTCATAATGTATTAGTAGCCTGAATGATGTGAAGAGAGGATGAAAAAGGTAAAAAGATAACATGAATGGGCACAAATTCCCATCTGAGATTATAGTCGATGGTTTGTATCGCGTTTTCTTGTCCGCGACTGTACTTTAATTCCGAGCGTGGAATCAGTCACGACACATGGGCGACTCGGACGTAAAATTAGCATAATTCTCTCGCCGGGTTCACTCCGAAGCGCTATAATGAAGGCATGTTGGAGATAAATCCGAGGGGGACTCGCACCGTTTGAATGGTGGGTACTCGGAGGTAGACCATGAATGGCTCGCGGTGAGGGAGTGCACGGAGAAATTAGCATTCACCCCGCGGAGTCTTGTTAGCGAGCCGGCGGGCACCGAGCACCTGGGGACACCTTCCTAAGCGATTGTAAACAATGGAAGCAATTAGGGGACCTTTCCGCTGACGGAACCCTTGTTAAGGAGATCCTTTTCTTATTTCACATTCACAACAAATCAATACACCGAGAAAAAGACCTCAAAACAGCATTTTCCCCACCGCCATCACATTTTTTACACCTACTCATCTTTTGAGAGGTGAAAACGTTATTAAATTAATTCACTCGGCGTCGTTTAGGGCTCATAATTATACGGTTCGATCGTCAAAGTAACCCATTCCGAACGGGTCAAATTGATGAACCCATGATAGTTATTAAGCCGCTAAATATTCCGTTTAGACAGGCAGGAAGGCATAACTCAACCTTTAATTTAAAACAATAAAACTTGTTCACGCTGTAATTAATAATATTTCGTTACCTCGGGCTAAAGGGTCAAAATGAACCTTAATTAAAAAACCCAATCTTCTATAATTTTATGTGTTATAATATGTTTATAATCATAATTTACAAGATATAAAAAATTATAATTATACAAGGCAAACATTAATTTATATAAATCTCTTATCTAACCTTCCCAATGTTCAACAAAGTCGAAATATCGAAGTTAAAGAAGGAATAGTATGCTCAAGTACCTGCATTTGTTAAGGCGAAAGGGAAACCTGACTTGGAGAGAGACAGGCTTATGAGAAGGAAAGAGATAGAAACTCAAAATTTGCGGCACCTCTCACTCCTCTAAATAAAAGGTGGCAATTTTTTTACACCAAAAATTCTTAAAAAATATAAGGAGTAATTGGTGAAAATTTTGTGAAAATCGGACCAACTGCAACGGTTCGGCCGCAGCGAATTTTTTAAAATTTCAAACAAACATATGAGGCGCTCCGAAGACGAAGGGCGAACTCGACATCGGACAATTTTTTTTTTCATTTTCAGATTCTAGACCTTTTGAAGATACACCCATGTAATTTTATATTGAGTTTCCCCTTTTTTCCCCTTTAAAAATACGTAAAAACCGATATGCGGCTAAGCTCTACTCTCAACCTTTTTATTTAATTTTTTTTTCTTTTCGAGATTTGGTGATTTTTAAAAAACCCTTTTCTCTATGATTCTATGATGATTCTATGATGATTCTAAAATCTCGCCACGAAAATTCCAGAGAGTGACTTTTCTGTCGAGTTCGCCCTTAACAGAAAACTTTAAAATGCGATTATCTCGAAACTACGTTTTGTCGAGTTCGCCCTTCGTCTTCGGAGCGCCTCATATCTCCGCCATTTTTTCGAAATTCAAAAATCGCCTCTTTATATTCTTGTTCACCGGCTAAGAAATTTGTGTGAAAATTTGGTGAAAATCGGATGAAAACTGTGGCCGTAAAGTGTTCCGGAAAAAAATGCTACGGTCGGACGGCCGGAGCCACAGACAAAGTTGAGATCGGTAAAGATCAATATTCGATTGGACTCTCCGGGGTCTGGAAGACCCTCCCCAAAAACCCGACGTGGAGGGTATCACAATAACTTCTTTAAGGAAGTTAAAATGGTCCGATTTTAATTCTGTAAAGTGGAGCGTACTCGTTCTTTCAGTAAAAAGTCTAAAATTTCTAAAAAACAAATATTTTCAACTCAAAATCTGGTGCTCAAAAAATTTTCTTGATAAAATTCCGACTTATGTACTGAAAGAACGAGTACGCTCCACTTCACAGAATTAAAATCGGACCATTTTTAGAGGGGTGAGAGGTGCCGCAAATTTTGAGTTTCTATCTCTTTCCTTCTCATGTCTTCTGTCTGACGAAAAAACTCCACACTTGTCGTCCCCTTTCACCTTAAGTACCTCGGTTATATTTGTCCCCGCGACTCCTTCGCTCTTCTTGTGCAGTAGAAACTCCTAAAAATTCATTCGGTTCAATTGTGAAAACCTCATTAATCAGCGTTCTTTCTCTTCTTCGTCAGTGGCTAGCCAAGCTCCTCCAAATCAATCGACCAGGTTAGTTGATTTTACGTAGTAGCAGTATGGTGTATACACTAAAAGGAGATAGCGGTGGAATAAACGTTCCAAAATAGCAAATTTTGGAGAAGTTTAGGTAGTATAAGTGAGTACAGATAATCCGGTGCTGTTGAATGTTGGTAGTACTGATAAAAGGAAACGTCGGCATTATACAGGGTGTCCGGAAACACATGGCATACGACTGGGAGAGCGTTAAAAAATGGTTTTATGAAAAAAAGTTAAATGTAAACCCCCCTTAATTTAAATCAAAGAATTTGATGGTGTAGTTTTAAATGCGCCTGGATATACAGGGTGTCCCAGACACAACCTAACTTCGTTATTTCAAATGAGAACCCCTATTTTTTATTTCAGATTCGTAATCTACGCAAAATTAAGTAGATTTGGCTATTTTTATGACAATTTTGAACAACTTTTAAAAAATGTCAAATTTTAGCGTTTTTTACGCTAAAATCCGTTAAAATTGACCTAGGAGACTCGTTTTTTTTAATTCCACTTATTTTTGTCCGAAGATTCTATTACCAATTCATGCTTCTTCGCGTTCTGCATCACGAGATGTCGTCGCTAACTTCCTTTTTCAAATTAAAACCCAATTTTTTATTTCAGAAAGCCTGAAGCTTGAGGCTCCTACAAATCAAACAGTCGACCAGAAAAGTAGATCTTACGTAGTAGAAAGAGCAATATGGTGTATACACTAAAAGGAGATAGCGGTGTAATAAAGTGCCAAAAATAGCAAAATTTGGAGAAGCTTAGGTAGGATTAGTGATCACAGATAATCCGGTGCTGTTGAATGTTGGTAGTACTGATAAAAGGAAACGTCGGCATTAGATAAAGATTTTCTGATGAAAAGAAAGAAAGAAAAGGAGAAAAATGAGATTATTCTACCAATTTTTAAAAAGATGTGTGGTAGTCCGGTGCTGTTGAATGTTGGCAGTACTGATAATAGGAAACGTCGGCATTAGATAAAGATTTTCTGATGAAAAGAAAGAAAGGAGAAAAATGAGATTATTCTACCACTTTTTTAAAATGATGTGTGGTAGTCCGGTGCTGTTGAATGTTGGTAGTACTGATAAAAGGAAACGTGGCATTAGATAAAGATTTTCTGATGAAAAGAAAAAAAAAAAAGGAGAAAAATGGATTATTCTACTACTTTTTTTTAAAAGAGTAGTCCGAGACTCTAATCCGAGGCCCTTGACAAATTACAAAAGAATTCCTTGAGGCGCTGATTCCTATGCAAACACGGGACTAACTCATTAACCCTTTCTCAACGTCAAAACATTCAGAAACAAGATTAAAACAACATCTCAACCTTTTCGACAACTTTTTTTATCGGATTCCGGACAGTTAGATTAAAAATTGAGTGTGATTAACGTTGAAAAAAATAAAAAGGGGAAAAATATATTTCATTCACGATACATTTAACTCACTTAGCATTGCCAAGCTTCATTAGTCCTTCTCTTTCAGGAAAACTCTTGGAAAACTGTCTCGACTGTAATTTAGTTTCCCTTCTGGAAGCACTTGGCTCGGAACCAATGAAAAAACCTTCATAAATCCAAGAAGGAACGTTTTAAAGCCTACTTGGAAAGCATTATGAACATTATCTCAATTTTATCCTCGAAAATATATATCAGAAGGAAAAAAAAAAGGACAAGAAAACTTAATAGAAATGCCACATAAATGCCCGCATAAAAGGCTGGAACATGAGACTTGCTATTAACACCTGTCACGACATTGTTTCTAATTTTTTTCTTTTAACTTTTTGATCTCCAAGGCCTCAATTTCAGGCAGCATACACCTAGAGACTTGGCTTTTGAGCTATACAGTTGGCTATACTGGTAGGCTATACAGGGTGTCCGGAAACACATGGCATACGTCTGGGTGAGCGTTAAAAAGTGGTTTTATGAAAAAAAGTTAAATGTAACCCCCCCCCCCCCTAATTTAAATCAAACTATTTGATGGTGTAGTTTAAAATGCGTTTGGATATACAGGGTGTCCCAAACAGAATCTAGCTTCGTTATTTAAATGAGAACCCCTATTTTTTATTTCAGATTCGTAATCTACGCAAAATTTCAAGTAGATTTGACTATTCTTATGACCATTTTCGACAACTTTAAAAAATGTCAAATTTTTGCATTTTTTGCGCTAAAATCCGTTAAAATTGGCCTAAGAGACCCATTTTTTAATTCCACTTATTTTTTCCCGAAGATTCCAACTGTTATAAATTCGAGAATCTTCAGAATCTTCGCATCCTGCATCACCAGATTTTGTCACTGATGGCCTTTTTTCAAGTTACAACCCAAATTTTAGTTTAGAAATGAAAATTAGCGGTCGTTGAATGGAATTTTTCTTTCGGACCACAAATTTTGAAAGAGCTACAGCGTCTTTTGTGGTTGCGCATCAAAAATTAAAATTCTGTTAACAAATCGCAAATTTTCATTTCTTTGAAGTAAGAAATTTGGATTTTAACTTGAAAAAAGGCCGTAGTGACGAAATCTCGTGATGCAGAATGCGAAGATGCTCGAATTTGTGACAGTTGGAATCTTGGGAAAAAAATAGTGGAATTGAAAAAAATGAGTCTCTTGGGCCAATTTTAACGGATTTTAGCGCAAAAAACGCTAAAATTTGACATTTTTAAAGTTGTCGAAAATGGTCATAAAAATAGTCAAATCTACTTGAAATTTTGCGTGGATCACGAATCTGAAATAAAAAATAGGGGTTCTCATTTGAAATAACGAAGTTAGGTTCTGTTTGGACACCCTGTATATCCAAACGCATTTTAAACTACACCATCAAATTCTTGGATTAAATAAAGGGGGGTTTACATTTAACTTTTTTTCATAAAACCACTTTTTAACGCTCTCCCAGACGTATGCCATGTGTTTCCGGACACCCTGTATAGCAATATGGTTGGCTATACTGAAGAGAAGTTTCTGGGTTTCTTAGGTCTTTCTTCCTAGAGCAGCCACTTTTTGTTCCAATGTCTTTTGTTCAAGAATTTCATCGAATTATCTTGCGCTTTTCTGACTCTTCAGAGAAGAAATACCAGAATGGTTTTTCAGGATAATAAAAAGAGGTTTATTAAACTTTCTAGCATAAAAATTACGAAGAGTGTGGGTGCTATGAAATCGTTTGAAATTACAGCGGAAAGGAGCGCTCGATTCAAAATTTTGAAAATTGTGCAACGGGTACTAGCTTTCTAAATATAAAATAACATGATAATTATTGATAATAATATTTTAAAGCATTAAAATTTATAATGAACAAGTTTATTGCCAAAATAACAACTTTGTTAATTAATAAAGTTTTTGAGCCCATCTCTCAGGATTATAAAGCGGAGTCTAATCTCCCTTTTTCGGATTAAATTTGGTTAAGTAATTCGAGATCAATTTATAAAGTACACATACGACTAAAAAAAAGGCTCAAGGAAAGTTTTCTCATTAACCCCTTCATTTAAACTGAAAAGAGGGGGTGGAAAAAAAATGTAAAGGATCAGTTTAGTGCCTGTTCCGCGATTGAACCATTATCGGAACAGTTATTTCTTTTTAATGCTCCTCTGGAAGCCATTAAAGTGTTCCCCCTCTCCCCCTTTTGTAATTGTGTAATTGGATGTGGTTTTTTTTTTCATCAATAATAACGACGTTGGATGAAAACGCTTGTATAAAAGCTGGAGCTAATTACGATAATTGCATCTTGTTTAATATACCATTAGAAAACTATTGATTTTTACTCTTCTTTTTTACATCTTTTCCTATTTTTAATACTTATTATAGCACGTTATTATACGAAATGGGCTTCTGTCTCGACGACTTGGTAAAATTCCTGGTATTATGAAAATTGAAAAAAATATTGAATTGAGAAAAATTACAGCTCAACAAGAATAGTCAATACAAATATTTAAAAACTGCGAAAATTGATGGCCTTTCTCCGAACAACCTCACCCCCATGTCTCAAAATAGGATCTTAAAAAAAATTACCGACAATTATATTGTGGGAAATCCAATGAAAAAGTTAATTTTGTTGTTGAACCTGAAAACCGGGTAGCTTGAACAAGTAGCTCTAGGAAAAGTAGAAAAATTGAATTTTTTATCGAAGCTAAAAACTTTTTTTTGCTCCCAATTTAAAAAAAAATTACTGTGGTTAAGAAAAAACTTTTAACTTTTAGCTTTATTAAACACACATAAATATAAATACAAACTAGTTTTATAGAAATTTTTAAATTTTAATCAAATTATGATTAAAAAATTTTAATTTTTTTTTTTCTGATTTTTACATTTTTGACAAAAAAAATCTTTTGTATTAAAAAAAAACTTAAAAAATTTTTCGAAAAAAAAAAAAAAAAAACTTAAATTTTTGAAAAAAAAAAAACTCGGACAATTTTTGGGGAAAAAAAAAAAAAAAAAACTTAGAAAATTTTTCGAAAAAAAAAACTTGGAAAATTCTTATACTTTCCCTCCCTTATACATCCCCTTCCGTTATACTTTCGTTCCCTTATACTTCCCCTCCGTTATACTTCACCCTCTTTGTACTACCCCTCACTTATACTTCCCCCTCCCATATACTTCCCCCTTCCATATACTTCCCCTCCCTTATACTTCCCCTCCATATACTTCCCCTCCCATATACTTCCCACTCCGTTATACTTCCCCTCCATATACTTCCCCTACGTTTTACTTCCCTCCGTTATACTTCCCCCTCCTATATAGACACTTCTCTTTAAGGAAGTTTTCGTTGGAAGCTCTTCAAACCAGTACTTTTTTTCTCTTTTTTCTTTAAAGTTGAGGAAGTTCCAGCATTTTTTAAAGAAAAGGGCTCACTAAGACATTCGATCCCAGCTACTCCACAAAACGTCAACTTGAAGTCTGGGTATTTTTTTCACCCAAAAACTGTCAAAGCCAGAGATCACCCTAATTTAAATACCCTCATGAATTCCTCATTCTTAAAAATCGATTTTTTTAAAGAAAAAAAATCCTGACGTAAAACGTTGACACTTGAAGGGTCAAAATTATGAATGAAAAATTTTTTTATGGTCAAAAACTCAGTTTTTATCGTTCCGACGTGTTATTTAAATATTGTCGAACACGCCTACACGTCCATTTTTTGTATTAAAAGACATTTTAAAATATAAAAGGACGGAAAAGAACCCGGTTTTTTTGATTATGATATGAATATTAAGTAGAAAAAAGAATTTATGTCGAGTTTTAACTTTGAGCTTCCTGCCTTGAGGCTTCGGGATGCATTAGGACCCTATTCAGATTAAAACTTGATTAAAGAACAAACAACTCATGAATACTAATTTGAAAATAAGACCCCTCTTTTTTTTTTACGGATTTGAGACAATAAGGTGTAATGTTGTATATGGGCGAACAAATAAACCGGTCTCGAAGCGAGGTCGAGATAGGAAGAGTGGAGAGAAGAAAAAAAAGAAAGAAAAAGTGTACTCCAAGACAGGGGATCGGCGAGAATTAATTCTCGTTGTAGAGCACACCTGGGCTTCCCTACAGGCTAATGTCTTTATTACAAACACACTATCCGACAATAAACTCTTTGATACCCTCTCTCTCTTTCAACAACAACATTAAAAATTAAATTAAAAAATTAATAATATGCTGCTCAAAAGCAAATTTTTTTTTCGTTTCTCAGCAAAAGAAATATGTTTCTATCGGTGCAACGATTACGAATAATGACAAGTGATTGATAGTAGATATGATAAGATGATAGCGCCTTATCCTTATCACCCTCAAGGGCAGAAAGCGAGTCAAAGAATACACTTATGTCCGCAAGACTGCAGCTCTGCTGTCTCAAGGATAGGGATGGGCGATATATAAAAAAATATATCGGAAGAAATATATCGATACATCGATATATCGGAGGAAAGTATAACTAGCAACACGGCACGTTCCGCCCAGCCAAGAATACCCCGACCTTCATTATATTGGCCTTAAATACGCAACAAAAAGACAAAATATGCAAATTTAAAGATACCTGAAATATAAGCTAATAACTCCGACAATTTTCGCCCATAAAACTAGAAAAAGTAGAAGTTCTCTGGAGCCTTGGTGAAAATATCGAGGAAAAATACCAAAATCCGGTGAAATTGGTGTTTTAGGTGAAAATTTCCATAAACAGTTATTATTGACCAGAACACCGTAAAAAAACACCAAAAAATCCGGTCAAACGGTTGTTTCTTAGACAAAAACTGTGAAAAATGCCTTAAAAAAGCCTAACTTGAAAAAAAGGCCATTAGCGACGAAATCTCGTGATGCAGAATGCGAAGATGCTCAAATTTGAGACAGTTGGATTCTTCGGGAAAAAATAAGTGGAATTAAAAAAAAACGAGTCTCCTAGGTCAATTTTAACGGATTTTAGCGCAAAAAACGCTAAAATTTTACATTTTTTAAAAGTTGTCGAAAATGGTCATAAAAATAGTCAAATCTACTTGAAATTTTGCGTAGATTACGAATCTGAAATGAAAAATAGGGGTTCTCATTTGAAATAACGAAGTTTGGTTCTATATGGGACACCCTGTATATCCAAACGCATTTTAAACTACACCATCAAATTCTTTGATTTAAATTAGGGGGGTTTACATTTAACTTTTTTTCGTAAAACCATTTTTTAACGCTCTCCCAGACGCTTGCCATGGTTTCCGGACACCCTGTATATCGGAAGAAAACCGATATATCGCATTTGTGCCGATATATATCGGATATATCGCTCACCGATATACAGGGTGTCCGGAAACACATGGCAAGCGTCTGGGAGAGCGTTAAAAGTGGTTTTACGAAAAAAAGTTAAAAGTAAACCCCCCTTAATTTAAATCAAAGAATTTGATGGTGTAGTTTAAAATCCGCCTGGATATACAGGGTGTCCCAGACACAACCTAACTTCGTTATTTCAAATGAGAACCCCTATTTTTCATTTCAGATTCGTAATCTACGCAAAATTTCAAGTAGATTTGACTATTTTTATGACCATTTTCGACAACTTTTAAAAAATGTAAAATTTTAGCGTTTTTTGCGCTAAAATCCGTTAAAATGACCTAGGAGACTCGTTTTTTTTAATTCCACTTATTTTTTCCCGAAGAATCCAACTGTCACAAATTCGAGCATCTTCGCATTCTGCATCACGAGATTTCGTCGCTAATGGCCTTTTTTCAAGTTTAACTCCAAATTCCATACTTCAAAAATGGAAATTAGCGATTTGTTGACGGAATTTTAATTTTTGATGGATAAACACAAAAGACACTGTAGCTCTTTCAAAATTTGTGTCCGAAAGAAAAATTCCTTTCAACAAGTGCTAATTTTCATTTCTGAACTAAAAATTTGGGATCTAACTTGAAAAAAGGCCATTAGCGACGAATCTCGTGATGCAGAATGCGAAGATGCTCAAATTTGAGACAGTTGGATTCTTCGGGAAAAATAAGTGGAATTAAAAAAAAACGAGTCTCCTAGGTCAATTTTAACGGATTTTAGAGCAAAAAAACGCTTAATTTGACATTTTTTAAAAGTTGTCCAAAATTGTCATATGAGTACTCAAATCTACTTGAAATTTGCGTAGATTACGAATCTGAAATAAAAAATAGGGGTTCTCATTGAAATAACGAAGTTAGGTTGTGTCTGGGACACCCGTATATCCAGGCGGATTTAAACTACACCATCAAATTCTTTGATTTAAATTAAGGGGGGTTTACTTTTAACTTTTTTCGTAAAACCACTTTTTAACGCTCTCCCAGACGCTTGCCATGTGTTTCCGGACACCCTGTATATCGCCCATCCCTACTCAAGGAGTTGGGGTTCCCCTTTGCTTTGATTGCTGTGTGTCTTTAGCCTAAACCCTTTTAAATTGTTTACATTATATCGTGCATTGTACTTACTATAATTGAGGCGCTCCGGATACGAAGGGCGAACTCGACATCGGACAAATTTTTTAACTTCCTTAAAGAAGTTATTGTGATACCCTCGACGTCAGTTTTTTTCATTTTTAGATTCTAGACCTCTTGGTGAATACACCCATATTTTTATGTTGAGTTCGCCATTTTTCCCCTTTAAATACGTAAAACCGAAACTTTAAAATTGTCGAGTTCGCCCTTCGTATCCGGAGCGCCTCAATTGAATAAAAACGTTGCATGTCGATTGTTGTCCTCAACAATCAAAAGTTGAGTATCAAACTGCTGGATAGCCTATAATGCGCGTTGCTCTTTAGTTTGCCAGTTTCTGTTTAATTGTTTTTGGACAAAATTCTCTCTCCTGTAACATTGACTTTGCTGCATGGAACGTTTTTCCAGCTAGCTATTCATTATTGCGGATTAAACAGGGAGTAAATTGAGCATTTTCAATGTTTAAACCTGGACGAAATGCAAGAAATAATGAAGATCATTCTCCGACGATCATTTTCCATTCTCCGATGTCTATGAAATAATGAGAACAAAGAGGATGATGAAAGAGGATCGGTATCAGGAATAAGAAAAATAGAATTTCCGTGATGTTCTTAGTCCCGTTTAGCAACAAGAACCTCGGTTGCGCTTGTATAATGTTCTCAATTTCGTCCGTTTATAAACAAATTATCGAAACGTGGATGTTTATTCATATCGTGGTAAACGTGTACAATTCTCGGAACAAAAGGGTAAAGCCTCCTAAAAGGCTTGAGGCCATAAAACAGATTGGCATTACTCGCGTCTTCGACCTATGGAAAACAGAAAATAATGATTTGTAGCTCACTTTCCCCTCTTTATTTCCATCCCCAGTCAAATATTTGCCTCTCCGGGAGCGGGGTCATATTTAGAAAAAAAAAGGAGGGGGAAAAAGAAAACTTTTTACGAGCCCCAGACGCCCTCGGCCCGGTGGCAATTTTCAATTCAACTTCTTTACGAGCGTCTTTTCAATACGGGAATCGCATGGGAGAAAACACGTTGACCACACCGGCGTTTACCTGCACTAAAACAATGTTCACCTTTTTTTTTTTCTCCCTTTTGAAACCTTGTCAAACCTACACCTTTAAATAAGAAAATACCTAATGGGCCTAAATCATCGATTTGATTGATTGTTTGGATAACAATCACCACTTCCGAGTCAACATGAAACGTCAACATGTTATTGATGCTACACAAGAGTTTTCCACAATTTAAAAAAAAAATTTTTAGGTACATTTTCGAATCGAGTGCCTACATCTCGTCCGAAAGTATTCTCGTTCTAAAGTACTCTCGTCCTTACAGGCAACGCCCCTTTTTAGGACGAGATGACAGTAGGACGAGAAACATTTGGACGAGTGGATTTTATATTATACTTTAATAAAATAGAAATCATCTCGTCCGAAAGTATTCTCGTCCTACTGTCTTCTCGTCCTAAAACTATGTACAAAAATTGCTGCGTCGGAGAAATGCGGCAGCGTTCCCCCAAGCAAGTTTTAAACTCCTTTTTGCGCCTACGAGCTCATCATCCATCCCAGGGCCGCCTACAGGGTGAGCAAATCCTCGCGAGAGGAAAAAAATTAACCCCCTTGTGTCACAAAACGAGCTGATCCTCGCAAAAATAAACAAACAAACCGACCGTGACTTGCGGGGGTGGAACGCTGCCGCATGTCTCCGACGCAGCAACTTTCGTACGTTAGTTTTAGGACGAGAAGACAGTAGGACGAGAGTGCTTTCGGATGAGATGATTTCTATTTTATTAAAGTATGTATAATATTTAAAAAATAGAATAAAAATTGAAATCCACACGTCCGAATGTCTTCTCGTCCTACTGTCATCTCGTCCTAAAAAGGGGCGTAGCCTGTTAGGACGAGAATGCTTTCGGACGTGAATACAGTTTATATTATTTCTTTTTCTATTATTTTTAGGACGAGAATACTTTAGGATGAGAATACTTTCGGACAGATGATTAATTCTATTTATTAAAGTATAATATTTAAAAAATTGTATAAAAATTGAAATCCACTTGTCCGAATGTCTTCTCGTCCCATTGTCATCTCGTCCTAAAAAGGGTCGTAGCCCGTTAGAACGAGAATACTTTCGGACGAGAATACAGCTTTATTTTTTCTTTTTCTATTATTTTAGGACGAGATACTTTAGGACGAGAATACAGTTTATATTTTTAATTTTATATTTTTTAGGACGAGAATACTTTAGAATGAGAATACTTTCGGACGAGATGTGTGCCCCTTTCGAAACCTCTTCCGAGGCAGTAACTTGAGGGTTTCCACCTGAGATTTTGACCAATTTGGGCTACATCACATTTGTTGATTTTTTATCAGTAAAATAGAATATTTCACCAGATTTCTGCATTTTTAGACCTGAAAAACTCAGAATTTTGTGGTTTTATTTGGCGCTTTTAACACTGTAAGTTTTAAATGCGGTAAAATATTGACCTTTTCTGCCTTCCTTCCTGTAGACTCTAAAAAGCAGGGTCTATTAAATAGACGCCAAAATGAAAGTAAGTCCAACTGAAGAGGGCTTTTTGTCCGAAACCGGTCTTGAAATATCCGGTTTTTTCATGCTTTTTTCCCTCAGTTTTCATTTTGTTTTCCGAGGGTGATTTTTTTTTTTTGCCTAGATTTCAGCGTATCTGATCTGAAACTGTCATTTTACAGCTTTTTAAAAATTTCTCTACCTCTCTTTTCCTAGGAATTGAAAACGTGAAACACGTTCATACTCCTAATTTCGAAAAAAGCTTTTTTTTATGGGCGAACCCTCAACGGCAACAAATTGTTAGGAAAGGAAGTCGAGATAAAAGATAAGAGAGCAACCACGGTTATGGGTAGATCATTGTCCCAGGAGAGACTGACTTGTTAGTCGAGGGTACTTGGTACTATAATGTGCCCGAGATAGTCATCTCCTTTTCTTTCACTTCGAGGATTTATTCAGACGGGCTCCTTTTTAAAAAAGACTCTTTCTCTCATAATATACTAATTAAGAAAGAAAACAAAACGTCTATAACCTGTCAATATGTTTATTTTGTCTCCAATTAAATATTTTATACGTAAGAAATTTCGAATTCGGCTTGATTAAGTACCTGGAGTCGTTTTCTACAATTATATTGTCACCTCGGATTACAAATAGCGTTCCTAATAGCAGGGGAACCACTTGAAACCCGATTCATGTAATTAGAAAGGATTTTATCCTCCTTTTCTAAATCTAATGAATAAGACACCTTCAATCATAGCTTAAAAAATGAAAAAAAAAAAGTTAAAAAATAAAAAGTTTCCGATTTTTTAACGCTGAAGAGTCTAAATACAACAATTTCTCCCCCCAAAACGCAAAAATTAAGACAGGCTAATCTTCACCAATTTTACGAATTTCGAAAAAATTCTCGAGGTTTTAATGACAATTAGGACAGGTTTCTTTTCTCCGAAATCTACCTATAATAGGGGCAGTAGTTGCAGAATCAAAAATTTTGTTATACGTTTTTCGTTTCACACCCTCAGGGCCCCTGGGAGACGGTTAAAAAGTGGTTTTATGAAAAAAAGTTAAATGTAAACCCCCCCTTTAAACCAAAAAATTTGATGGTGTAGTTTAAAATGCGTTTGGATATACAGGGTGTCTCAAACAGAACCTAACTTCGTTATTTCAAATGAGAACCCCTATTTTTATTTCAGATTTGTAATCTACGCAAAATTTCAAGTAGATTTGGCTATTTTATGACCATTTTCGACAACTTTAGAAAATGTCAAATTTTAGCGTTTTTTGCGCTAAAATCCGTTAAAATCGGCGTAAGAGACCCATTTTTTTTTTAATTCCACTTATTTTTTTCCGAAAATTTCAACAATTCGAGCTTCTTCGCATTCTGCATCACGAGATTTCGTCGCTAACGGCCTTTTTGAAGTTAGAATCCAAATTTCTTACTTCAGAAATGAAAATTTGCGATTTGTTAAAAGAATTTTAATTTTTGATACAAACACAAAAGATGCTGTAGCTCTTTCAAAATTTGTGGTCCGAAAGAAAAATTCCTTTCAACAACCGCTAATTTAAAAAAACGAGATGTAGGCACCCTAAAAAATTGAATAAAAATTGAAATCCACTCGTCCGAATGTCTTCTCGTCCTACTGTCATCTCGTCCTAAAAAAAAGGCGTTGCCTGTTAGGACGAGAATACTTTCGGACGAGAATACAGTTTATATTTTCCTTTTTCTATTATTTTTAGGACGAGAACACTTAGGACGAGAATACTTTCAAACGAGAGGTCGGCACCCAAAAAAAAATGAGTCTCTTAGGCGATTTTAACGGATTTTAGCGCAAAAAACGCTAAAATTTGACATTTTTTAAAGTTGTCGAAAGTGGTCATAAAAACAGTCAAATCTACTTGAAATTTTGCTTAGATTACGAATCTGAAATAAAAAAATAGGGGTTCTCATTTGAAATAACGAAGTTAGGTTCTGTTTGGGACACCCTGTATATCCAAACGCATTTTAAACTACAACATCAAATTCTTTATTTAAATTAGGGGGATTTACATTTAACTTTTTTTCATACAATCACTTTTAACGCTCTCCCAGACGTATGCCATGTGTTTCCGGACACCCAGTATATAAGCACATCAGCCGCAATTTTAATTTATGGTTAACGAAATTTGATATTTAGCGCTTTTGCCTCAATAGCTCGGACGAGTTTGTTAATGGCTGAAATCGGCCGATGGGTTCTGGTATTTTACTTAGGGCCTAAAGTACGAAATCCTAAATTCTTGTACTTTGAGGTTCTAATCACGATTCAACTTCAATTTTTGTGATGCGCGGAAAGCAAAGAAGGGTTGAGGGTAGATTGGAAACAACTGGATGCAATAGATTTGATTAGCTTGTGACGTTTGACCGGGTATAGTTAACACACGCAAACGTTCTTTTTGTTGCATTTTCGTGAGATCGTATGAGGAGGTGAATGCCATCCTCATAGTACCACACCCTAAAGTCCTCAAATATGAGTTCCATTGAGTTTTTTAATGCTATTCAGTCAAAGTTACATCGGTTCATGATTTAAATTTTACTGGGAGTTTCTACAGCAGGCGATTTGCCCATTTTCGTATGAGAAAGAAAAGAAATGTACCTAAAAGTTCCTGTTAGTTGGGTTTCATTACGAGAGGAGAGTAAAACAATGACTTTTCTTTCACAGAAAGGTGATACATACCTTAAAAAAATTCAAAATCCTCTATAATTTTTATTATTATTATTTGATTGAACAAAATTTTTTAGTATTATTAGAGTCGTTTAGAACGTATTTTGTATAAAATCCATTTACGTAATTCCCCTGTAATATCTACACGTAAGGCCCTCTATGGAATGAAAGCAAAAAAGAAGACCAAACCAATGCAAATTACCTGTCTCGGTATAAAAAAGCAATTTAAGAACGTAGATTACCATGTTTAACCTTATGGAATAGAGGCGAAGTTTTAAATGTCACATTTAATTCTAGAGTTACAAATCGTTAATAATTTAACTCCGGGCGATTCATGTGGGGACCCTGGGCGGCCGATGAAAGGTTCTTTTAAGTAATTCTTCCTCTAATTTATTACTCTCTGTGTTTAAATGTTTGGATTGCTAAATACGTTTGAATAAGTTATCAATTTTCGCTGAGGCGAAAAAAAAAGTCTCTTGAATACAATTACGATAATGAATGTTCCAAGAAACTTGACGCATTTCCTGAATAATAGATTTTTTTATGACTTATTCACTCTTTGTTTTTTTAACTTTCTCAAAGATTCATGTAGAGGGACCCTGAGGGAAAAAAGTACTGGTTTGAAGAGCTTCCAACGAAAACTTCCTTAAAGAGAAGTAACAATATAGGAGGGGAAGTATAACGGAGGGGACGTACAACGGAGGGGGAAGTATATGGGAGGGGAAGTATAAAGGAGGGGAAGTATGTATAAGGGAGATAAAGTTTAACGGAGGGGGAAGTTTTTTTATGAAAATTTTCCTAGTTTTGTTTTTTTCTAAAATTTTTTAAAGTTTTTCAAGAAATTTTTTAAGTTTTTTTTTAATTTTCCGGGTTTTTTTTTTTAAATTTGCGCTTTTTTTTCTGAGAAATTTTGTAAGTTTTTAGGTAGATTTCTTCTCTTCAAAAATCTACCTATTGTAATGTACCAAGTAGTCGCAGATTCAAAAAATTTTCTATACGTTTTTCGTTTCATACCTCCTGGACCCCAAAACCATCCTCAGTTGAAAAGTTTATATATATATATATATATATTAGCACGATAACTGGAGCAATTTTAATGTGAGGGTGACGATATCCGGTATTTAGAGCTTTTATCTCAATAGCTCGGACGAGTTCGTTAATGGCTGAAATCGGACCAGCGATTCACCTACTTACTTAGGGCTTAAAAGACAAAATTGGCATTTTCTATTGAAATCCTAGTCCTTTTGCAAAAAAAAACTTTAAGACCTCTGCGAGGGCGTGTAAAAAATTAATTAAAGCAGGTTTGGACGAGCCAGGCGCAAAATATTGAACTAGCTAAACTTTAAAAAAAATTTGAATTTATACCGGGAAATTATTAATATTTATTAATAAATTATCAGATGTTTTCTAGGGGCTCAGTGGCGCAATTTTTCTTATATCATCATTTTTATAACATAATTATATATTTTGTGTTTATACATTTTAATTTTAATCATGAAAGAAATCTACCTTTTAGTCCCTGCTACCGCAGGGTCATTATTTTTTTTCGAAAATTTTTCAAAGTGTCAAGCTAGAAATATTGGGCTCTTTGGCCCAGGGATGTGCCTGTCGTAATGGGTGGAAGTACGAAATTTCTCCTACTATAAAATATAATAATTAAAAGTGGCAATTTTTTTACACCAAAAATTCGTAAAAAATATAAGGAGTCTTTGGTGAAATTTGGTGAAAATCGGCGGCCGGCCGGAACCGCAGACAAAGTTGAGGTCGGTAAAGATCAATATTCAATTTGACCCTCCGGGGTCTTGAAGACCCCTCCCAAAAACCCGACGTCGAGGGTATCACAATAACTTTTTAAGGAAGTTAAAAAGACATTATTTCAATAATAATAAATAGAAAGCAAGAAAAATTTCTTCACAAAAATTGGCCCCTAGTCATAAATACAGTGATTTGTGTACCTTCAGGAAATTTTTTTTTATTTAAGTTGAGGCGTGAAATATTTTTTTATATTACGAGCTCATTTTCTAGACGTTGAACTCCCATAAATGGACAATTTCAGAAAGTTCAAAAATCCCTTTTTATCTTAATTTTCTCTTGTATTTATTACGGTTTACAGCGCTATTAAAATAACGTTTTCCACACGCATAATAATACGAATGTTACTCAAGATATGAGACACCCCGGAGCAGTCTTGCCTCCGATTTCTATCTCGTTTCATGTTTCTGCCATTGAACTTGGACGTTATTTTATTCCCCACCTTTCCTTTTATATGGACAATTAAAATTTTTCCTATCTCCAATTTTATATTCATAATTCATATTCAAGGATGCCATATATGGGGAATGCTAAATTAGACTACGATTGGATATTTCATATTCAGAGGACTTAAAATGGAAGAATTTTTATTTGTTTTAAATAAATTAATTTTTTCTTCACAAAATAATTTTTTTGCACATTTTTATGATGAGAAATTTGTTTTAAAAATTCTGTGGGGATGATTTTCTCGAGACATTTTATAAATTTTTTTGTCGTGATGAATCACTCGCACATCTCTAAGTACTGGACTATATGAGGCGCTCCGGGTACGAAGGGACCGAACTCCACCTCCAAATTCGGTCTCACCGACTGAATCTGTGTTTTGTGCGAAATGCAAACGAGAAAATGTAAAAAATTCGGTCGTGTGTGAAAAGTGTGCGTCTCACTTCCACCCAAGCTGTGCGAAGGTAAAAGGACTAGTTATTACGGACTCCAAAGTCATATGTGTGAGACTGCGATTCCTAACCCTAAAGAACGAGGTAAGTCGCAGGCTTTATACGAAATCTCCCTCTTAAATGAGGCCGTACAAATTTTGGAAAATGAAGTTTATGCTTCAAACGAGGAGGAAAGTTTAGAAAACTTAAAAGGAGATGATTTATTGCGTCACCTGATCCGTAGTCAACGAGTGACCCAACGATCACTTCTGGCTCTGTCTATTGCTGTCAAAGGGCAATATGAATCAGTACTCGAAAAAAACAATGAAATCGTACAGCAGAACATCCTGCTCACAGAACAATTAGCCGTTTTAGAACTCAAAATAGGAGAAACAGAAAATCATCAAAGTGATAAGGAAGATAAGAATAAGAAATCGCGGGAACTTCCGTCGCCATGGAACACCGATAGAGCGCACCCGGAAAACCTTGAAAAGAAACCGAAAAGGAACACCGAAAAGGGAAATCAACGGGACGCCGGAGATCATGGTGGACAACCTGTTCAGGTCACAAAACCTGAGCTCGACAACAGAAACCGCGACGTAAACAAACAAACATTCAATCTAAACGAAAACCCAAATACCGCAGAAGGAAAAAAGGACGAGGTATGGACTAAGATAGTAAAAAATGGAAAGAGGAAGATTCCTATTATAAAGGGAACTGGATTAAACTCATCCAACCTGAAGCTGGTCCTCGACAACTTTCCATATTCATTGGAAAAGTGAAAAAAGGTACCACGGTGGAATGTGTGGCGGAATATATCAGAGGGAAAATCCAAAACATAGGTAAAATAGAATGTGTTTCCTTGGAAAGTAAGGGAAATTTTGAAAGTTTCAGATGTTCAATTGACAGAGCGTTTGAAAATCAGATAATGAGCGCTGAGTTCTGGCCTCAAGACCTTCAAATTCGTCGTTTTTTATTCCGGAGACGGCAAAAATCCCTACCGGAATAAATAAAGCACCGCAGTACCACTCTACCATAGGAAGTAAAGAAGCTGTCGGCATTAAATTTTGTCATATAAATCTGCAAAGTATAAGAAATAAATCTAACGAACTACATGAATTTGTCAACGAAAATACTGATATGATTGCCTTAGGAATTACAGAACACTGGTGCTGTTCAGCAGAACAACTCACGATCTACACTCCCGAAGATTTTACCCTGGGATCGTCGTACTGCAGACCCACAATTGGACATGGAGGCTCTGCCATTTTTGTTCGGAAGAACATTCGTTACAGCCCGATAAGTAATCTTGAAAGTTCTTCAGAGGAGAGTAAATGCGAATTTTCAGCCATCTATTTGGAAGACTTCAGATGCGTAATAGTCTGTATTTATAGAACAGATAGTATGGATGTAAAGGTATTTCTGGAAAAACTATTTGATGTACTATGTACCATAAAAATTAAGCATGAATTCTTGTTCCTGATGGGAGATTTCAACATAGACGTCTTGCGGGATACAGAATCTGCGGATTTCTTAAACATGTTGAGTATATTTGGTCTTCAACCAACTATAAGGACTAACACTCGATATAATAGTTCAAGATGTATCGACAACATCTTTACGAACCTAGATAAATCACAGTACCACGCAGACACGGTTACCTGCTTCTCTTCTGATCATCTGGGAATCAGACTCTTATGGAGATACAATGTGAGGGCGAAGATAAACTATTGGTATCTTCGTCCTATCAAAATCGAAACATTCATTGAGAATTTCGTTCAGGCAGTAGGCGGAGTTGACTGGCAAGGGGTTCTCGACGAATCTGACTTAGACATCAGCTTCAATTGTTTTTGGGATATTTTCCTCACCTGTTTTAAAAATAATTTTCCCCTTAAGAAGTGTTCTGACGCTCAAAAACGTAAAATAGACACCCAAGTAGATGATAATGTCAAACGTGCGAAAGAAAGGCTCCTCATGATGTTAGACTTAAGGAAAACAACAGCTAGCCCTGCATTGAATAGAAAAATCAAAGAAGCAAGAAAAGACTTTAATGACTTAAAAAACAAGCACCTACTCATGAGCAATAGCAGGCTAATAGAACAGTCTTCAAATATCTCAAAAGCTTCCTGGTCCATAATAAATAAGAATAGAAAAATCAAATCGAGACAAAATATAAATATAGATCCTGAAATCTTCAATGACTTCTTCATAGATAAACCATTGGAACTCGCAAAGTCGTGCGCAAACTCCATAAATAGATATGACCACTACTTGTCGATGTCCCCTCGCACTGTCTCCTCACTCTTTCTGATACCAGTGTCGCCTGAAGAGGTTATAAAATAATAAAAGAAATTAAGCCCTCTGATGCTACGGATGTGTACGGCATGTCATCTAACCTTATCAAACGGATCAAAGAACAAATTAGTACCCCTTTTGCACACATAGTGAATTTGGCATTTGAACAGGGCTGTTTCCCAGAGGCCTTGAAAATAACAAAAGTCACTCCTGTCTTTAAAAAGGGAGACAAGAAAGATAAAGAGTGCTATAGACCTATAGCCCTTACTCCTATCCTCTCAAAGGTGATTGAAAATGCATTTAAAACCCGAGCTGTCAGTTTCCTAGAAAAGAATAACGTATTCTCCGCCAGTCAGTTTGGCTTCAGGAAGGATCTGGGTACAACAAACTTAATATACTCGTTGCTGGAATATATAAACGACAATTTCGAAAAATCAAAAAAGTCACGAATGGTACTCTGTGATTTGACCAAAGCATTTGATACCATAGATCATAAAATATTGCTCGACAAACTCACTACTACGGGATAAGAGGAAATGCTTGGAAATTTTGTGAAAAGTTCCTTATCAACAGAAAACAAAATGTGATAATAAATAATGATAACTCCTCTAGTCAAAAACTGTGATGTGCGGTGTCCCTCAAGGATCAATCCTAGGACCACTTTTTTTCAATTTATATGTTAATGATCTAAGCCATTTTGTGAATAATTTATACTGTACAATTAAGGTGCATCAACTGGCTGATGACACTAGTTTTATTAGTAATATAGATAAGCATGAATTTAATCAAACTCTAGAGTCAATATATGATTATTTCAACTCAAATTTTTTAATACTAAATGCTCAGAAAAATCAATCAATAACTTTTTCCCTGACAGGTCCAGAGGAGAATGTAAAGTTCATTGGGTTTTCATTAGATAATAAATTAAATTGGAGGGCACACATTGATGTCACCTGCAAAAAATTAGCAAAAGTATGCTTCCTGATCCATAAATTAAAAGATCAAATAGACATCGATACAAAAAGATTAATATATATGGGTCTATTTCAAGGAGCTCTAACATACGGAGTAGAGTTTTGGGGTGGCGAAACATATGCCTCAAAAGCCCTACTTATGCAAAAAAAATCGTTACGCCTAATTTTCAGTGCCAATTACAATGAACATTGCAAGCCTCTCTTTAAAAAACTAAATGTAATGACAGTACCTGGATTATATGTATATAAAAATTTGAAGTACCTGATTAATAACTTAGATAAGCATAGTACAGTAACTCTAGATATAAGAAACAAAAATAATCTAGTTATCCCTCTGTGTAAAAAAAAACGAACATTTAGCTTTAATTATTTGTATGCATGCCGCCTATATAACAACCTACCAAACAGTATTAAAAAATTGAAAAGATCTGAAATTATAAACAAAGTTAAAAAACAAATTATAGAAAATCCTAGGTATAGTGTCGAGGAATATAGTGAAACGAACATGTGGAAGTAAAAGGTATTCTGTATACAAGTGAACTACTTGATGTAAATTATATTTTGACAATTGCATGGCTGTTTGTACACGTCTCTCTGCAAAATAAATAAATCTAAATCTAAATCTAAATCTAAATCAAAACGTAGTTTCGAGATATTCGCATTTTAAAGTTTTCTGTTAAGGGCGAACTCGACAGAAAAGTCACTCTCTAGAATTTTCGTGGCGACATTTAGATTTTATAGAATCTAGAGGAAAGGGTTTTTTAAAAATTTTCTAATATTTTTTACGATTATTAAATCACAAAATGTATAATATATTTTTATTTCGTGGCGGTGAGCTGTTCCAAGAGGAGTGGGGCTCCCGGAAAAGGAGTGGGGGTAGTGGACTAGGATACGAGTTCGCCCTTCGTACCCGCTCGGATATCGCAGTTAGAGCTTTGCCGCATATCGGTTAATACTATTTTAAAGGGGAAAAAAGGGCAAACTCAATATAAAAATTACATGGGTGTATTCTTCAAAAGGTCTAGAATCTGAAAATGAAAAAAAAAAATTTTCCAATGTCGAGTTCGCCCTTCGTACCCGGAGGCCTCATATGACTCCGAACGAGTTGTGCGGGTCTCCACCCTCTAACTTTTGACAGTCATTATATCGGAAGTTCATTTCACATAATTAATTTTCTCCCACAAATAATTTACGTTTTTTCTATTTAATCTTGAAATCTCTCAAAACTGGTCGTCATCCTAACCTAATTAATTATGAATATCAAATATAGTACGTCATTAATCATGTAGCCAATTAGTCATTTGACTTTCTCTCCGAAGAAATCAGGGGAGTGGTAGTCTTCGGATTTAAAAAAACGAAAAAAAAGGACATTTCCAAAAAAGGAGATACCGATGCATCGGTGAATCCAGCAAAAAAGTGTGGGACGATTTTAAAGGGAAGGCTTTTGGTATTATTAAGTCCTTCGCGAGGAGTTTTAACACCTCGTGTCACCCCATTTGAATAAACGGGAACAAGCTCTCTGACCTTTAAAAACGGCCAGCCGGAATAATATAAAACACCAATAAACGATTTCTTTTATAAAAGAATCTCTGAGAATTTCGCAGCTAAGATGTTTCATTTTTCACTAACGTGTTAAACTCCGTTTAAAGAGAGTAACTCAATTACGGAGAGTGGGGACGGCGATAGAGACGTTGTTTTAATGTTTACATAATAGGCATCCCTATTCAAGGTGCAATTAAAGCTCAGGGGCCCATCAATGGTCGAGCTCCCCCCGCGGGGCGCCTCGTTAACGGCCTCGGCTAAGCGGAGGAGCGAGACCCGAGAATAAGGATTAATATCCTCATAACTCCAAAACGCTTTAACTGCCCATTTTGCCAAACAGGTTCTCAAAAATATTTTTTTTTCTTCTTCAGTTCTGTTTTTTTAATAGTTTCCCGTTAATGGACGTAATTTATTCGATGTTTAGGATGTTTTAAAGTTAAGGAATGTTAAAAAGAACCGGGCATTTGTGAAAGGCAAATAAAAAAGATTTTTTTTATCCTAACTACCACTAATAACTTCAAGATTGGCCCCTGAAGGGGGAGGATGATATGACCGTCTTTGTAAGATATAAAAAACGCCAGTAATGGGCTTCGATTAACGTTTATAGTGTAGTTTATATGCAAAGCAAACACTAATTAGGGATGTAGAGGCTTGCCCAAATTGTTTGAAATGACGTCTTCTGAAAGGATCACGCGAGGGGCTAATTGGTCCGTGGCTCTAAGGACTATTAATTATGCTAAATGGTTGCGTGTCGGGCGAAAGCTCTTAGAGGGCCCAGAGGTACGGACGTGATCCGATCATCATCTCCACTTTTTCCTTACTTCCATTTTCAAGCACAATCTAAACCCAACCCTAATTTATCACGAGTGCCTACATCTCGTCCGAAAGTATTCTCGTCCTAAAAATAATAGAAAAAGGAAAAATATACACTGTATTCTCGTCCGAAAGTATTCTCGTCCCAAAAATAATAGAAAAAGGAAAATAAAACTGTATTCTCGTCCGAAGTATTCTCGTCCTAACAGGCAACGCCCCTTTTTAGGACGAAATGACAGTAGGACGAGAAGACATTCGGACGAGTGGATTTGAATTTTTATTCAATTTTTAGGGTGCCTACATCTCGTCCTAAAGAATTCTCGTCCTAAAAATAATAGAAAAAAAAATAAAACTGTATTCTCGTCCGAAAGTATTCTCGTCCTAATAGGCAACGCCCCTTTTTAGGACGAGATGACAGTAGGGACATTCGGACGAGAGGATTTCAATTTTTATTGAATTTTTTAGGGTGCCTACATCTCGTCCGAAAATATTCACGTCCTAAAAGGAACAGAAAAAGAAAAAAATAAACTGTCTTCTCGTCCGAAAGTGTTCTCGTCCTAAAAATAATAAAAGAAGGAAAATAAAAACTGTATTTTCGTCCGAAAGTATTCTCGTCCTAACAGGCAACGCCCCTTTTTAGGCAGAGATGACAGTAGGACGAGAAGAATTTCGGACGAGTGGATTTCAATTTTTATTCAATTTTTTAGGGTGCCTACATCTCGTCCGAAAGTATTCTCGTCCTAAAAATAATAGAAAAAGGAAAAATATAAACTGTATTCTCGTCTCAAAGTATTCTCATCCTAACATGCAACGCCCCTTTTTAGGACGAGATGACAGTAGGAGATGACGAGAATACTTTAGGAAGAGAATACTTTCGGACGAGATGTAGGCACCCTAAAAAATTGAATAAAAATTGATATCCACTCGTCCGAATGTCTTCTCGTCCTACTGTCATCTCGTCCTAAAAATAAAAGGGGCGTTGCCTGTTAGGACGAGAATACTTTCGGACGAAAATACAGTTTTATTTTTCCTTTTTCTATTATTTTTAGGACAAAATACTTTCGGACGAGATGTAGGCACCCTAAAAAATTGAATAAAAATTGAAATCCACTCGTCCGAATGTCTTCTCGTCCTAAAAAGGGGCGTTGCCTGTTAGGACGAGAATACTTTCGGACGAGTATACAGTTTATATTTTTCCTTTTTCCTTTAAACCAGTACTTTTCTCAAGTTTTATTCGAGGATTAGTATGTCTTTTCAGCGGGCGTTGCGTCATAAACTTCGCGTGAACGTTTTGAGACATTTTTGTGATTAATTGATCTCGTAAGCGGCTAACGAGGCCGTCATCATCATCAAAAGGTCTTCATTAGCGTCGAGAGGGGGGCGATCTGTGAAAGTCTTAAAGCGCCTTGGGATTACATAAAAGTAGTGGTTGATGGATACGTCCCATCATGGGATAAGCAAACGACTCGAGGAGGAAAAAAAGTCTTAAACCAAAGTGTGGTTACACATTCAATCAAACTAATCGATCCCATCCAAACTAATCGCTCTCTACCGCTTATTTACATGAATTTAGTTTTAATGACTTCACCATTTGTAATCCGTTCTTTTGATCCCTACCCGAAAACTTTATTAATCGCTTAATTAACATAAGTGACCCGTTTTCTTAGTGAAGTTCGAGAGGCCTCCATCACTTCCTGCTTTCAAATTGTAATAGGTTAAATGAACGGAAGTCATTTGTAACGGGACGATAACTAATCAATTATCCGCCTAGATAATTGTTTAATTAACACCAAAATGAGGCTTACATCTGCACCAAAAAATCGTAAAATTTATATCGCATTCCAAGCGCTCCAAGCGGAATTAAACGAACCTGAGAACAGTCAGGTTTGGTTAGTGTAACCTTTCTGTGAAAGGTTTCTTTCATTTTCTTTATACGGACCCCACATTGTGGTCATCTTTCCTATTTAATCCTTTTTTCCGAGAGTATAATTTGTACAAATTTGGCTCATTTGAATAGAATCGTAAAAATGTATATCTTTTTAGGTTCCATCACATTCTAAGCGCTCCAAGCGGAATTAAACGATCCTGAGAACAGTCAGGTTTGGTTAGTGTAACCTTCCTGTGAGTTTATAAGGTTTCTTTTCATTTTCTTTATACGGACCCCACATTGTTCAACTTTTCCTATTTAATCCTTTTTTCCGAGGTATAATTTGTACAAATTAAACCTTCCCCTGATTCCAAGGTGGCATTTGAATAGAATCGTAAAATTTTATATCTTTTTAGGTTCCATCGCATTCCAAGCGCTCCAAGCGGAATTAAAGGAACCTGAGAACAGTCAGGTTTGGTTAGTGTAACCTTCCTGTGAAAGGTTTCTTTTCATTTTCTTCACACGGACTCCACATTGTGGGGTTTCCTATTTAATCCTTTTTTCCGAGGGTATAATTTGTACAAATTAAACCTTCCCTGATTCCAAGGTGGCTCATTTGAATAGAATCGTAAAATTTTATATCTTTTTAAGTTTCATCGCATTCCAAGCGCTCCAAGCGGAATTAAACAACCTGAGAACAGTCAGGTTTGGTTAGTGTAACCTTCCTGTGAAAGGTTTCTTTTCATTTTCTTTATACGGACCTCACATTGTGGTCATCTTTTCCTATTTAATCCTTTTTTCCGAGGGTATAATTTGTACAAATTAAACCTCCCCTGATTCCAAGGTGGTCATTTGAATAGAATCGTGTACTCGTAATTGTCCGTCTGGTATTCAATAACGGTAATTGCCGAGGTTCCCAAGATGGCGTCCCCCTCCTTTCCGACAATCCACCCACTAGGCTCGCAAAAGGCGTGTATTATCTCACATTCTTACTTTAAATATACCAAAAAGATCGCGTGCACTCTGAATTATTTATATTCGCTCCTAAGGCGCTCCGACCCCAAATTTGAATTTCAAAAGGCGTACCCAACAATTCTTAACATTTTTTACATCCTGTTAAGTCATCGGGATAAATTTTTTAACATTTAGGGATTTTATACCATATTATCCTTTTATTAACACCGGTTTTGATCGAGTCCTAATTGGGTATCGGATGAGAATCAGTGAAAGGAACGTCGGAGGTGATGTTTTGATATACGTCTCCTCTTCTTTGTCTCTCATTAGCCAAGACTTATCTTAATCTCAACGCGGAATAAGTAATGTCAAAATAAACAAACCTGATTTTTTTCCACCATAAATAACATTTATCCTTCGTGGTCTTTATACGCCATGAGGCGTTCCACAAGGATGGATGTCGGATGAGTTCTTCAATAATCGAGCTTCCTTCCAACTGCAGTTACAAACTGGCATCGAACTACTGGAGCATGCGCAGAACGATTTGTCCATCAAATCTGAAGACGTCACACTTATTTGACGGCCGAATCTTGCGCAGAACGATTTGTCCATCAAATCTGAAGACATCACACTTCATTTGACGGCCGAATCATGCGCAGAACGATTTTTCCATCAAATCTGAAGACACCACTTCATTTGACGGCCGAATCTTGCGCAGAACGATTTGTCCATCAAATCTGAAGACATCACTCATTTGACGGCCGAATCTTGCGCAGAACGATTTGTCCATCAAATCTGAAGACATCACACTTCATTTGACTGCCGAATCTTGCGCAGAACGATTTTCCATCAATCTGAAGACATCACACTTCATTTGACGGCCGAATAATGCGCAGAACGATTTGTCCATCAAATCTGAAGACATCACACTTCATTTGACGGCCGAATCATGCGCAGGACGATTTGTCCATCAAATATGAAGACATCACACTTCATTTGACGGCCGAATTTTGCGCAGAACGATTTGTCCATCAAATCTGAAGACATCGCACTTCATTTGACGGCCGAATCTTGCGCAGAACGATTTGTCCATCAAAACTGAAGACATCACACTTCATTTGACGGCCGAATTATGCGAAGATCGATTTGTCCATCAAATCTGAAGACATCACACTTCATTTGACGGCCGAATCTTGCGCAGAACGATTTGTCCATCAATCTGAAGACATCAGACTTCATTTGACGGCCGAATCTTGCGCAGAACGATTTGTCCATCAAATCTGAAGACATCACTTCATTTGACGGCCGAATCATGCGCAGAACGATTTGTCCATCAAATCTGAAGACATCAGACTTCATTTGACGGCCGAATCTTGCGCAGAACGATTTGTCCATCAAATCTGAAGACATCAACTTCATTTGACGGCCGAATCAGCGCAGAACGATTTGTCCATCAAATCTGAAACATCAGACTTCATTTGACGGCCGAATCTTGCGCAGAACGAATTGTCCATCAAATCTGAAGACATCACACTTCATTTGACGTCCGAATCTTGCGCAGAATGATTTGTCCATCAAATCTGAAGACATCAGACTTCATTTGACGGCCGAATCTTGCGCAGAATGATTTGTCCATCAAATCTGAAGACATCAGACTTCATTTGACGGCCGAATCTTGCGCAGAACGATTTGTCCATCAAATCTGAAGACATCAGACTTCATTTGACGGCCGAATCTTGCGCAGAACGATTTGTCCATCAAATCTGAAGACATCAGACTTCATTTGACGGCCGAATCTTGCGCAGAACGATTTGTCCATCAAATCTGAAGACATCAGACTTCATTTGACGGCCGAATCAGCGCAGAACGATTTGTCCATCAAATCTGAAAACATCAGACTTCATTTGACGGCCGAATCTTGCGCAGAACGAATTGTCCATCAAATCTGAAGACATCACACTTCATTTGACGTTCCGAATCTTGCGCAGAATGATTTGTCCATCAAATCTGAAGACATCAGACTTCATTTGACGGCCGAATCTTGCGCAGAATGATTTGTCCATCAAATCTGAAGACATCACACTTCATTTGACGGCCGAATCTTGCGCAGAACGATTTGTCCATCAAATCTGAAGACATCACACTTCATTTGATGGCCGAATCTTTCTGCGCATGCTTCAGGAGTTTGTAACCTGCAGTAACATCTATTATTAGCCTTTTACAGCAAGAATTAACCATTTTGATGCGAAAAGCGATTATGCCCTCCATCAAAATACTTCTGACAAAATACTCAAAATTCTAATTTAACTTTTTGAACCTTTTTTCTTCAAATTAAAGGATTTTTTTTATTGTAACAAAGATTTAGAAGTAACCGATTTGAGTGGGTGAGAAACGTGATAGGCTAATAAGCAGAATTAACCCATTTCTTTGTATCCCGACACCAATTAGGAACCGAGCCTGAGAACCAGAGGAAAAAAGAAGGGACGAAAATAAAGACAACTGGTGGGACTACAAATGTAAAGAGCGTCGTTTAAGATAAGGCGGACACGGTCCGGGATGAAGCCCGACATTCCACTCTCGGCCTCGTAATTGACGACATATATTCTAACGAATGTGCGATATCTCCCCCGTTTACATCCTTCACTTTGAATATACGGAACGAGGAATTCCCCGGGACATTTAGAAAACGAGTTTTTATTCAATGGGAAAATCGGAGTTTTATTGGAATTTTAATTTTA